>JBAIAA010001834.1:0-40423 GCA_037893245.1 Crossaster papposus | reverse complement strand
AAACCGAACGTCTGACGAAGTTGGTCATGCACAAAAAAGTGACCGCAGCCACATGTAACACCCTATAGGCTCATTTTCGGGGCAAATATCGCAACTTTAAAAATCGAATATAAAAATTGGCACAGCGCCAAAACCGAACGTCTGACGAAGATGGTCATGCACAAAAAAGTGACCGCAGCCACATGTTACACCCTATAGGCTCATTTTCGGGGCGAATATCGCAACTTTAAAAATCGAATATAAAAATTGGCACAGCGCCAAAACCGAACGTCTGACGAAGTTGGTCATGCACAAAAAAGTGACCGCAGCCACATGTAACACCCTATAGGCTCACTTTCGGGGCGAATATCGCAACTTTAAAAATCGAATTTAAAAATTGGCACAGCGCCAAAACCGAACGTCTGACGAAGTTGGTCTTGCACAAAAAAGTGACCGCAGCCACATGTTACACCCTATAGGCTCCCTTTCGGGACGAATATCGCAACTTTAAAAATCAAATTTAAAAATTGGCACAGCGCCAATACCGAACGTCTGACGAAGTTGGTCATGCACAAAAAAGTGACCGCAGCCACATGTTACACCCTATAGGCTCACTTTCGGGGCCAATATCGCAAATTTAAAAATCGAATTTAAAAATTGGCACAGCGCCAAAACCGAACGTCTGACGAAGTTGGTCATGCACAACAAAGTGACCGCAGCCACATGTTACACCCTATAGGCTCACTTTCGGGGCGAATATCGCAACTTAAAAAATCGAATTTTAAAAATTGGCACAGCGCCAAAACCGAACGTCTGACCAAATTGGTCATGCACAAAAAAGTGACCGCAGCCACATGTTACACCCTATAGGCTCACTTCCGGGGGGAATATCGCAAATTTAAAAATCGAATTTAAAAATTGGCACAGCGCCAAAACCGAACGTCTGACGAAGTTGGTCATGCACAAAAAAGTGACCGCAGCCACATGTTACACCCTATAGGCTCACTCTCGGGGCGAATATCGCAAATTTAAAAATCGAATTTAAAAATTGGCACAGCGCCAAAACCGAACGTCTGACGAAGTTGGTCATGCACAAAAAAGTGACCGCAGCCACATATTACACCCTATAGGCTCACTTTCGGGTCGAATATCGCAACTTTAAAAATCGAATTAAAAAATTGGCACAGCGCCAAAACCGAACGTCTGACGAAATTGGTCATGCACAAAAAAGTGACCGCAGCCACATGTTACACCCTATAGGCTCACTTTCGGGGCGAATATCGCAAATTTAAAAATCGAATTTAAAAATTGGCACAGCGCCAAAACCGAACGTCTGACGAAGTTGGTCATGCACAAAAAAAGTGACCGCAGCCACATGTTACACCCTATAGGCTCACTCTCGGGGCGAATATCGCAAATTTAAAAATCGAATTTAAAAATTGGCACAGCGCCAAAACCGAACGTCTGACGAAGTTGGTCATGCACAAAAAAGTGACCGCAGCCACATATTACACCCTATAGGCTCACTTTCGGGTCGAATATCGCAAATTTAAAAATCGAATTTAAAAATTGGCACAGCGCCAAAACCGAACGTCTGACGAAGTTGGTCATGCACAAAAAAGTGACCGCAGCCACATATTACACCCTATAGGCTCACTTTCGGGTCGAATATCGCAACTTTAAAAATCGAATTTAAAAAGTGGCACAGCGCCAAAACCGAACGTCTGACGAAGTTGGTCATGCACAAAAAAGTGACCGCAGCTACATAATACACCCTATAGGCTCACTTTCCGGGCGAATATCGCAACTTTAAAAATCGAATGAAAAAATTGGCACAGCGCCAAAACCGAACGTTTGACGAAGTTGGTCATGCACAAAAAAGTGACCGCAGCCACATGTTACACCCTATAGGCTCACTTTCGGGGCCAATATCGCAAATTTAAAAATCGAATTTAAAAATTGGCACAGCGCCAAAACCGAACGTCTGACGAAGTTGGTCATGCACAAAAAAGTGACCGCAGCCACATGTTACACCCTATAGGCTCACTTTCGGGGCGAATATCGCAACTTAAAAAATCGAATTTTAAAAATTGGCACAGTGCCAAAACCGAACGTCTGACGAAGTTGATCATGCACAAAAAAGTGACCGCAGCCACATGTTACACCCTATAGGTTCACTTCCGGGGCGAATATCGCAAATTTAAAAATCGAATTTAAAAATTGGCACAGCGCCAAAACCGAACGTCTGACGAAGTTGGTCATGCACAAAAAAGTGACCGTAGCCACATGTTACACCCTATAGGCTCACTTTCGGGGCCAATATCGCAAATTTAAAAATCAAATTTAAAAATTGGCACAGCGCCAAAACCGAACGTCTGACGAAGTTGGTCATGCACAACAAAGTGACCGCAGCCACATGTTACACCCTATAGGCTCACTTTCGGGGCGAATATCGCAACTTAAAAAATCGAATTTTAAAAATTGGCACAGTGCCAAAACCTAACGTCTGACGAAGTTGGTCATGCACAAAAAAGTGACCGCAGCCACATGTTACACCCTATAGGCTCACTGTCGGGTCGAATATCGCAAATTTAAAAATCGAATTAAAAAATTGGCACAGCGCCAAAACCGAACGTTTGACGAAGTTGGTCATGCACAAAAAAGTGACCGCAGCCACATGTTACACCCTATAGGTTCACTTCCGGGGCGAATATCGCAAATTTAAAAATCGAATTTAAAAATTGGCACAGCGCCAAAACCGAACGTCTGACGAAGTTGGTCATGCACAAAAAAGTGACCGCAGCCACATGTTACACCCTATAAGCTCACTTTCGGGGCCAATATCGCAAATTTAAAAATCGAATTTAAAAATTGGCACAGCGCCAAAACCGAACGTCTGACGAAGTTGGTCATGCACAAAAAAGTGACCGCAGCCACATGTTACACCCTATAGGCTCACTTTCGGGGCGAATATCGCAACTTAAAAAATCGAATTTTAAAAATTGGCACAGTGCCAAAACCGAACGTCTGACGAAGTTGATCATGCACAAAAAAGTGACCGCAGCCACATGTTACACCCTATAGGCTCACTTTCGAATCGAATATCGCAAATTTAAAAATCGAATTAAAAAATTGGCACAGCGCCAAAACCGAACGTTTGACGAAGTTGGTCATGCACAAAAAAGTGACCGCAGCCACATGTTACACCCTATAGGTTCACTTCCGGGGCGAATATCGCAAATTTAAAAATCGAATTTAAAAATTGGCACAGCGCCAAAACCGAACGTCTGACGAAGTTGGTCATGCACAAAAAAGTGACCGCAGCCACATGTTACACCCTATAGGCTCACTTTCGGGGCCAATATCGCAAATTTAAAAATCGAATTTAAAAATTGGCACAGCGCCAAAACCGAACGTCTGACGAAGTTGGTCATGCACAACAAAGTGACCGCAGCCACATGTTACACCCTATAGGCTCACTTTCGGGGCGAATATCGCAACTTAAAAAATCGAATTTTAAAAATTGGCACAGTGCCAAAACCGAACGTCTGACGAAGTTGGTCATGCACAAAAAAAGTGACCGCAGCCACATGTTACACCCTATAGGCTCACTTTCGGGTCGAATATCGCAAATTTAAAAATCGAATTAAAAAATTGGCACAGCGCCAAAACCGAACGTCTGACCAAATTGGTCATGCACAAAAAAGTGACCGCAGCCACATGTTACACCCTATAGGCTCACTTCCGGGGGGAATATCGCAAATTTAAAAATCGAATTTAAAAATTGGCACAGCGCCAAAACCGAACGTCTGACGAAGTTGGTCATGCACAAAAAAGTGACCGCAGCCACATGTTACACCCTATAGGCTCACTCTCGGGGCGAATATCGCAAATTTAAAAATCGAATTTAAAAATTGGCACAGCGCCAAAACCGAACGTCTGACGAAGTTGGTCATGCACAAAAAAGTGACCGCAGCCACATATTACACCCTATAGGCTCACTTTCGGGTCGAATATCGCAACTTTAAAAATCGAATTAAAAAATTGGCACAGCGCCAAAACCGAACGTCTGACGAAATTGGTCATGCACAAAAAAGTGACCGCAGCCACATGTTACACCCTATAGGCTCACTTTCGGGGCGAATATCGCAAATTTAAAAATCGAATTTAAAAATTGGCACAGCGCCAAAACCGAACGTCTGACGAAGTTGGTCATGCACAAAAAAAGTGACCGCAGCCACATGTTACACCCTATAGGCTCACTCTCGGGGCGAATATCGCAAATTTAAAAATCGAATTTAAAAATTGGCACAGCGCCAAAACCGAACGTCTGACGAAGTTGGTCATGCACAAAAAAGTGACCGCAGCCACATATTACACCCTATAGGCTCACATTCGGGTCGAATATCGCAACTTTAAAAATCGAATTTAAAAATTGGCACAGCGCCAAAACCGAACGTCTGACGAAGTTGGTCATGCACAAAAAAGTGACCGCAGCTACATAATACACCCTATAGGCTCACTTTCCGGGCGAATATCGCAACTTTAAAAATCGAATGAAAAAATTGGCACAGCGCCAAAACCGAACGTTTGACGAAGTTGGTCATGCACAAAAAAGTGACCGCAGCCACATGTTACACCCTATAGGCTCACTTTCGGGGCCAATATCGCAAATTTAAAAATCGAATTTAAAAATTGGCACAGCGCCAAAACCGAACGTCTGACGAAGTTGGTCATGCACAAAAAAGTGACCGCAGCCACATGTTACACCCTATAGGCTCACTTTCGGGGCGAATATCGCAACTTAAAAAATCGAATTTTAAAAATTGGCACAGTGCCAAAACCGAACGTCTGACGAAGTTGATCATGCACAAAAAAGTGACCGCAGCCACATGTTACACCCTAAAGGTTCACTTCCAGGGCGAATATCGCAAATTTAAAAATCGAATTTAAAAATTGGCACAGCGCCAAAACCGAACGTCTGACGAAGTTGGTCATGCACAAAAAAGTGACCGTAGCCACATGTTACACCATATAGGCTCACTTTCGGGGCCAATATCGCAAATTTAAAAATCGAATTTAAAAATTGGCACAGCGCCAAAACCGAACGTCTGACGAAGTTGGTCATGCACAACAAAGTGACCGCAGCCACATGTTACACCCTATAGGCTCACTTTCGGGGCGAATATCGCAACTTAAAAAATCGAATTTTAAAAATTGGCACAGTGCCAAAACCGAACGTCTGACGAAGTTGGTCATGCACAAAAAAGTGACCGCAGCCACATGTTACACCCTATAGGCTCACTGTTGGGTCGAATATCGCAAATTTAAAAATCGAATTAAAAAATTGGCACAGCGCCAAAACCGAACGTTTGACGAAGTTGGTCATGCACAAAAAAGTGACCGCAGCCACATGTTACACCCTATAGGTTCACTTCCGGGGCGAATATCGCAAATTTAAAAATCGAATTTAAAAATTGGCACAGCGCCAAAACCGAACGTCTGACGAAGTTGGTCATGCACAAAAAAGTGACCGCAGCCACATGTTACACCCTATAGGCTCACTTTCGGGGCCAATATCGCAAATTTAAAAATCGAATTTAAAAATTGGCACAGCGCCAAAACCGAACGTCTGACGAAGTTGGTCATGCAGAAAAAAGTGACCGCAGCCACATGTTACACCCTATAGGCTCACTTTCGGGGCGAATATCGCAACTTAAAAAATCGAATTTTAAAAATTGGCACAGTGCCAAAACCGAACGTCTGACGAAGTTGATCATGCACAAAAAAGTGACCGCAGCCACATGTTACACCCTATAGGCTCACTTTCGAATCGAATATCGCAAATTTAAAAATCGAATTAAAAAATTGGCACAGCGCCAAAACCGAACGTTTGACGAAGTTGGTCATGCACAAAAAAGTGACCGCAGCCACATGTTACACCCTATAGGCTCACTTTCGGGGCCAATATCGCAAATTTAAAAATCGAATTTAAAAATTGGCACAGCGCCAAAACCGAACGTCTGACGAAGTTGGTCATGCACAAAAAAAGTGACCGCAGCCACATGTTACACCCTATAGGCTCACTTTCGGGTCGAATATCGCAAATTTAAAAATCGAATTAAAAAATTGGCACAGCGCCAAAACCGAACGTCTGACCAAATTGGTCATGCACAAAAAAGTGACCGCAGCCACATGTTACACCCTATAGGCTCACTTCCGGGGGGAATATCGCAAATTTAAAAATCGAATTTAAAAATTGGCACAGCGCCAAAACCGAACGTCTGACGAAGTTGGTCATGCACAAAAAAGTGACCGCAGCCACATGTTACACCCTATAGGCTCACTCTCGGGGCGAATATCGCAAATTTAAAAATCGAATTTAAAAATTGGCACAGCGCCAAAACCGAACGTCTGACGAAGTTGGTCATGCACAAAAAAGTGACCGCAGCCACATATTACACCCTATAGGCTCACTTTCGGGTCGAATATCGCAACTTTAAAAATCGAATTAAAAAATTGGCACAGCGCCAAAACCGAACGTCTGACGAAATTGGTCATGCACAAAAAAGTGACCGCAGCCACATGTTACACCCTATAGGCTCACTTTCGGGGCGAATATCGCAAATTTAAAAATCGAATTTAAAAATTGGCACAGCGCCAAAACCGAACGTCTGACGAAGTTGGTCATGCACAAAAAAAGTGACCGCAGCCACATGTTACACCCTATAGGCTCACTCTCGGGGCGAATATCGCAAATTTAAAAATCGAATTTAAAAATTGGCACAGCGCCAAAACCGAACGTCTGACGAAGTTGGTCATGCACAAAAAAGTGACCGCAGCCACATATTACACCCTATAGGCTCACTTTCGGGTCGAATATCGCAACTTTAAAAATCGAATTTAAAAATTGGCACAGCGCCAAAACCGAACGTCTGACGAAGTTGGTCATGCACAAAAAAGTGACCGCAGCTACATAATACACCCTATAGGCTCACTTTCCGGGCGAATATCGCAACTTTAAAAATCGAATGAAAAAATTGGCACAGCGCCAAAACCGAACGTTTGACGAAGTTGGTCATGCACAAAAAAGTGACCGCAGCCACATGTTACACCCTATAGGCTCACTTTCGGGGCCAATATCGCAAATTTAAAAATCGAATTTAAAAATTGGCACAGCGCCAAAACCGAACGTCTGACGAAGTTGGTCATGCACAAAAAAGTGACCGCAGCCACATGTTACACCCTATAGGCTCACTTTCGGGGCGAATATCGCAACTTAAAAAATCGAATTTTAAAATTGGCACAGTGCCAAAACCGAACGTCTGACGAAGTTGATCATGCACAAAAAAGTGACCGCAGCCACATGTTACACCCTAAAGGTTCACTTCCAGGGCGAATATCGCAAATTTAAAAATCGAATTTAAAAATTGGCACAGCGCCAAAACCGAACGTCTGACGAAGTTGGTCATGCACAAAAAAGTGACCGTAGCCACATGTTACACCATATAGGCTCACTTTCGGGGCCAATATCGCAAATTTAAAAATCGAATTTAAAAATTGGCACAGCGCCAAAACCGAACGTCTGACGAAGTTGGTCATGCACAACAAAGTGACCGCAGCCACATGTTACACCCTATAGGCTCACTTTCGGGGCGAATATCGCAACTTAAAAAATCGAATTTTAAAAATTGGCACAGTGCCAAAACCGAACGTCTGACGAAGTTGGTCATGCACAAAAAAGTGACCGCAGCCACATGTTACACCCTATAGGCTCACTGTTGGGTCGAATATCGCAAATTTAAAAATCGAATTAAAAAATTGGCACAGCGCCAAAACCGAACGTTTGACGAAGTTGGTCATGCACAAAAAAGTGACCGCAGCCACATGTTACACCCTATAGGTTCACTTCCGGGGCGAATATCGCAAATTTAAAAATCGAATTTAAAAATTGGCACAGCGCCAAAACCGAACGTCTGACGAAGTTGGTCATGCACAAAAAAGTGACCGCAGCCACATGTTACACCCTATAGGCTCACTTTCGGGGCCAATATCGCAAATTTAAAAATCGAATTTAAAAATTGGCACAGCGCCAAAACCGAACGTCTGACGAAGTTGGTCATGCAGAAAAAAGTGACCGCAGCCACATGTTACACCCTATAGGCTCACTTTCGGGGCGAATATCGCAACTTAAAAAATCGAATTTTAAAAATTGGCACAGTGCCAAAACCGAACGTCTGACGAAGTTGATCATGCACAAAAAAGTGACCGCAGCCACATGTTACACCCTATAGGCTCACTTTCGAATCGAATATCGCAAATTTAAAAATCGAATTAAAAAATTGGCACAGCGCCAAAACCGAACGTTTGACGAAGTTGGTCATGCACAAAAAAGTGACCGCAGCCACATGTTACACCCTATAGGCTCACTTTCGGGGCCAATATCGCAAATTTAAAAATCGAATTTAAAAATTGGCACAGCGCCAAAACCGAACGTCTGACGAAGTTGGTCATGCACAAAAAAGTGACCGCAGCCACATGTTACACCCTATAGGCTCACTCTCGGGGCGAATATCGCAAATTTAAAAATCGAATTTAAAAATTGGCACAGCGCCAAAACCGAACGTCTGACGAAGTTGGTCATGCACAAAAAAGTGACCGCAGCCACATATTACACCCTATAGGCTCACTTTCGGGTCGAATATCGCAACTTTAAAAATCGAATTAAAAAATTGGCACAGCGCCAAAACCGAACGTCTGACGAAATTGGTCATGCACAAAAAAGTGACCGCAGCCACATGTTACACCCTATAGGCTCACTTTCGGGGCGAATATCGCAAATTTAAAAATCGAATTTAAAAATTGGCACAGCGCCAAAACCGAACGTCTGACGAAGTTGGTCATGCACAAAAAAAGTGACCGCAGCCACATGTTACACCCTATAGGCTCACTCTCGGGGCGAATATCGCAAATTTAAAAATCGAATTTAAAAATTGGCACAGCGCCAAAACCGAACGTCTGACGAAGTTGGTCATGCACAAAAAAGTGACCGCAGCCACATATTACACCCTATAGGCTCACTTTCGGGTCGAATATCGCAAATTTAAAAATCGAATTTAAAAATTGGCACAGCGCCAAAACCGAACGTCTGACGAAGTTGGTCATGCACAAAAAAGTGACCGCAGCCACATATTACACCCTATAGGCTCACTTTCGGGTCGAATATCGCAACTTTAAAAATCGAATTTAAAAAGTGGCACAGCGCCAAAACCGAACGTCTGACGAAGTTGGTCATGCACAAAAAAGTGACCGCAGCTACATAATACACCCTATAGGCTCACTTTCCGGGCGAATATCGCAACTTTAAAAATCGAATGAAAAAATTGGCACAGCGCCAAAACCGAACGTTTGACGAAGTTGGTCATGCACAAAAAAGTGACCGCAGCCACATGTTACACCCTATAGGCTCACTTTCGGGGCCAATATCGCAAATTTAAAAATCGAATTTAAAAATTGGCACAGCGCCAAAACCGAACGTCTGACGAAGTTGGTCATGCACAAAAAAGTGACCGCAGCCACATGTTACACCCTATAGGCTCACTTTCGGGGCGAATATCGCAACTTAAAAAATCGAATTTTAAAAATTGGCACAGTGCCAAAACCGAACGTCTGACGAAGTTGATCATGCACAAAAAAGTGACCGCAGCCACATGTTACACCCTATAGGTTCACTTCCGGGGCGAATATCGCAAATTTAAAAATCGAATTTAAAAATTGGCACAGCGCCAAAACCGAACGTCTGACGAAGTTGGTCATGCACAAAAAAGTGACCGTAGCCACATGTTACACCCTATAGGCTCACTTTCGGGGCCAATATCGCAAATTTAAAAATCGAATTTAAAAATTGGCACAGCGCCAAAACCGAACGTCTGACGAAGTTGGTCATGCACAACAAAGTGACCGCAGCCACATGTTACACCCTATAGGCTCACTTTCGGGGCGAATATCGCAACTTAAAAAATCGAATTTTAAAAATTGGCACAGTGCCAAAACCTAACGTCTGACGAAGTTGGTCATGCACAAAAAAGTGACCGCAGCCACATGTTACACCCTATAGGCTCACTGTCGGGTCGAATATCGCAAATTTAAAAATCGAATTAAAAAATTGGCACAGCGCCAAAACCGAACGTTTGACGAAGTTGGTCATGCACAAAAAAGTGACCGCAGCCACATGTTACACCCTATAGGTTCACTTCCGGGGCGAATATCGCAAATTTAAAAATCGAATTTAAAAATTGGCACAGCGCCAAAACCGAACGTCTGACGAAGTTGGTCATGCACAAAAAAGTGACCGCAGCCACATGTTACACCCTATAAGCTCACTTTCGGGGCCAATATCGCAAATTTAAAAATCGAATTTAAAAATTGGCACAGCGCCAAAACCGAACGTCTGACGAAGTTGGTCATGCACAAAAAAGTGACCGCAGCCACATGTTACACCCTATAGGCTCACTTTCGGGGCGAATATCGCAACTTAAAAAATCGAATTTTAAAAATTGGCACAGTGCCAAAACCGAACGTCTGACGAAGTTGATCATGCACAAAAAAGTGACCGCAGCCACATGTTACACCCTATAGGCTCACTTTCGAATCGAATATCGCAAATTTAAAAATCGAATTAAAAAATTGGCACAGCGCCAAAACCGAACGTTTGACGAAGTTGGTCATGCACAAAAAAGTGACCGCAGCCACATGTTACACCCTATAGGTTCACTTCCGGGGCGAATATCGCAAATTTAAAAATCGAATTTAAAAATTGGCACAGCGCCAAAACCGAACGTCTGACGAAGTTGGTCATGCACAAAAAAGTGACCGCAGCCACATGTTACACCCTATAGGCTCACTTTCGGGGCCAATATCGCAAATTTAAAAATCGAATTTAAAAATTGGCACAGCGCCAAAACCGAACGTCTGACGAAGTTGGTCATGCACAACAAAGTGACCGCAGCCACATGTTACACCCTATAGGCTCACTTTCGGGGCGAATATCGCAACTTAAAAAATCGAATTTTAAAAATTGGCACAGTGCCAAAACCGAACGTCTGACGAAGTTGGTCATGCACAAAAAAAGTGACCGCAGCCACATGTTACACCCTATAGGCTCACTTTCGGGTCGAATATCGCAAATTTAAAAATCGAATTAAAAAATTGGCACAGCGCCAAAACCGAACGTCTGACCAAATTGGTCATGCACAAAAAAGTGACCGCAGCCACATGTTACACCCTATAGGCTCACTTCCGGGGGGAATATCGCAAATTTAAAAATCGAATTTAAAAATTGGCACAGCGCCAAAACCGAACGTCTGACGAAGTTGGTCATGCACAAAAAAGTGACCGCAGCCACATGTTACACCCTATAGGCTCACTCTCGGGGCGAATATCGCAAATTTAAAAATCGAATTTAAAAATTGGCACAGCGCCAAAACCGAACGTCTGACGAAGTTGGTCATGCACAAAAAAGTGACCGCAGCCACATATTACACCCTATAGGCTCACTTTCGGGTCGAATATCGCAACTTTAAAAATCGAATTAAAAAATTGGCACAGCGCCAAAACCGAACGTCTGACGAAATTGGTCATGCACAAAAAAGTGACCGCAGCCACATGTTACACCCTATAGGCTCACTTTCGGGGCGAATATCGCAAATTTAAAAATCGAATTTAAAAATTGGCACAGCGCCAAAACCGAACGTCTGACGAAGTTGGTCATGCACAAAAAAAGTGACCGCAGCCACATGTTACACCCTATAGGCTCACTCTCGGGGCGAATATCGCAAATTTAAAAATCGAATTTAAAAATTGGCACAGCGCCAAAACCGAACGTCTGACGAAGTTGGTCATGCACAAAAAAGTGACCGCAGCCACATATTACACCCTATAGGCTCACTTTCGGGTCGAATATCGCAACTTTAAAAATCGAATTTAAAAATTGGCACAGCGCCAAAACCGAACGTCTGACGAAGTTGGTCATGCACAAAAAAGTGACCGCAGCTACATAATACACCCTATAGGCTCACTTTCCGGGCGAATATCGCAACTTTAAAAATCGAATGAAAAAATTGGCACAGCGCCAAAACCGAACGTTTGACGAAGTTGGTCATGCACAAAAAAGTGACCGCAGCCACATGTTACACCCTATAGGCTCACTTTCGGGGCCAATATCGCAAATTTAAAAATCGAATTTAAAAATTGGCACAGCGCCAAAACCGAACGTCTGACGAAGTTGGTCATGCACAAAAAAGTGACCGCAGCCACATGTTACACCCTATAGGCTCACTTTCGGGGCGAATATCGCAACTTAAAAAATCGAATTTTAAAAATTGGCACAGTGCCAAAACCGAACGTCTGACGAAGTTGATCATGCACAAAAAAGTGACCGCAGCCACATGTTACACCCTAAAGGTTCACTTCCAGGGCGAATATCGCAAATTTAAAAATCGAATTTAAAAATTGGCACAGCGCCAAAACCGAACGTCTGACGAAGTTGGTCATGCACAAAAAAGTGACCGTAGCCACATGTTACACCATATAGGCTCACTTTCGGGGCCAATATCGCAAATTTAAAAATCGAATTTAAAAATTGGCACAGCGCCAAAACCGAACGTCTGACGAAGTTGGTCATGCACAACAAAGTGACCGCAGCCACATGTTACACCCTATAGGCTCACTTTCGGGGCGAATATCGCAACTTAAAAAATCGAATTTTAAAAATTGGCACAGTGCCAAAACCGAACGTCTGACGAAGTTGGTCATGCACAAAAAAGTGACCGCAGCCACATGTTACACCCTATAGGCTCACTGTTGGGTCGAATATCGCAAATTTAAAAATCGAATTAAAAAATTGGCACAGCGCCAAAACCGAACGTTTGACGAAGTTGGTCATGCACAAAAAAGTGACCGCAGCCACATGTTACACCCTATAGGTTCACTTCCGGGGCGAATATCGCAAATTTAAAAATCGAATTTAAAAATTGGCACAGCGCCAAAACCGAACGTCTGACGAAGTTGGTCATGCACAAAAAAGTGACCGCAGCCACATGTTACACCCTATAGGCTCACTTTCGGGGCCAATATCGCAAATTTAAAAATCGAATTTAAAAATTGGCACAGCGCCAAAACCGAACGTCTGACGAAGTTGGTCATGCAGAAAAAAGTGACCGCAGCCACATGTTACACCCTATAGGCTCACTTTCGGGGCGAATATCGCAACTTAAAAAATCGAATTTTAAAAATTGGCACAGTGCCAAAACCGAACGTCTGACGAAGTTGATCATGCACAAAAAAGTGACCGCAGCCACATGTTACACCCTATAGGCTCACTTTCGAATCGAATATCGCAAATTTAAAAATCGAATTAAAAAATTGGCACAGCGCCAAAACCGAACGTTTGACGAAGTTGGTCATGCACAAAAAAGTGACCGCAGCCACATGTTACACCCTATAGGCTCACTTTCGGGGCCAATATCGCAAATTTAAAAATCGAATTTAAAAATTGGCACAGCGCCAAAACCGAACGTCTGACGAAGTTGGTCATGCACAAAAAAGTGACCGCAGCCACATGTTACACCCTATAGGCTCACTCTCGGGGCGAATATCGCAAATTTAAAAATCGAATTTAAAAATTGGCACAGCGCCAAAACCGAACGTCTGACGAAGTTGGTCATGCACAAAAAAGTGACCGCAGCCACATATTACACCCTATAGGCTCACTTTCGGGTCGAATATCGCAACTTTAAAAATCGAATTAAAAAATTGGCACAGCGCCAAAACCGAACGTCTGACGAAATTGGTCATGCACAAAAAAGTGACCGCAGCCACATGTTACACCCTATAGGCTCACTTTCGGGGCGAATATCGCAAATTTAAAAATCCAATTTAAAAATTGGCACAGCGCCAAAACCGAACGTCTGACGAAGTTGGTCATGCACAAAAAAGTGACCGCAGCCACATGTTACACCCTATAGGCTCACTCTCGGGGCGAATATCGCAAATTTAAAAATCGAATTTAAAAATTGGCACAGCGCCAAAACCGAACGTCTGACGAAGTTGGTCATGCACAAAAAAGTGACCGCAGCCACATATTACACCCTATAGGCTCACTTTCGGGTCGAATATCGCAACTTTAAAAATCGAATTTAAAAATTGGCACAGCGCCAAAACCGAACGTCTGACGAAGTTGGTCATGCACAAAAAAGTGACCGCAGCTACATAATACACCCTATAGGCTCACTTTCCGGGCGAATATCGCAACTTTAAAAATCGAATGAAAAAATTGGCACAGCGCCAAAACCGAACGTTTGACGAAGTTGGTCATGCACAAAAAAGTGACCGCAGCCACATGTTACACCCTATAGGCTCACTTTCGGGGCCAATATCGCAAATTTAAAAATCGAATTTAAAAATTGGCACAGCGCCAAAACCGAACGTCTGACGAAGTTGGTCATGCACAAAAAAGTGACCGCAGCCACATGTTACACCCTATAGGCTCACTTTCGGGTCGAATATCGCAAATTTAAAAATCGAATTAAAAAATTGGCACAGCGCCAAAACCGAACGTCTGACCAAATTGGTCATGCACAAAAAAGTGACCGCAGCCACATGTTACACCCTATAGGCTCACTTCCGGGGCGAATATCGCAAATTTAAAAATCGAATTTAAAAATTGGCACAGCGCCAAAACCGAACGTCTGACGAAGTTGGTCATGCACAAAAAAGTGACCGCAGCCACATGTTACACCCTATAGGCTCACTCTCGGGGCGAATATCGCAAATTTAAAAATCGAATTTAAAAATTGGCACAGCGCCAAAACCGAACGTCTGACGAAGTTGGTCATGCACAAAAAAGTGACCGCAGCCACATATTACACCCTATAGGCTCACTTTCGGATCGAATATCGCAACTTTAAAAATCGAATTAAAAAATTGGCACAGCGCCAAAACCGAACGTCTGACGAAATTGGTCATGCACAAAAAAGTGACCGCAGCCACATGTTACACCCTATAGGCTCACTTTCGGGGCGAATATCGCAAATTTAAAAATCCAATTTAAAAATTGGCACAGCGCCAAAACCGAACGTCTGACGAAGTTGGTCATGCACAAAAAAGTGACCGCAGCCACATGTTACACCCTATAGGCTCACTCTCGGGGCGAATATCGCAAATTTAAAAATCGAATTTAAAAATTGGCACAGCGCCAAAACCGAACGTCTGACGAAGTTGGTCATGCACAAAAAAGTGACCGCAGCCACATATTACACCCTATAGGCTCACTTTCGGGTCGAATATCGCAACTTTAAAAATCGAATTTAAAAATTGGCACAGCGCCAAAACCGAACGTCTGACGAAGTTGGTCATGCACAAAAAAGTGACCGCAGCTACATAATACACCCTATAGGCTCACTTTCCGGGCGAATATCGCAACTTTAAAAATCGAATGAAAAAATTGGCACAGCGCCAAAACCGAACGTTTGACGAAGTTGGTCATGCACAAAAAAGTGACCGCAGCCACATGTTACACCCTATAGGCTCACTTTCGGGGCCAATATCGCAAATTTAAAAATCGAATTTAAAAATTGGCACAGCGCCAAAACCGAACGTCTGACGAAGTTGGTCATGCACAAAAAAGTGACCGCAGCCACATGTTACACCCTATAGGCTCACTTTCGGGGCGAATATCGCAACTTAAAAAATCGAATTTTAAAAATTGGCACAGTGCCAAAACCGAACGTCTGACGAAGTTGATCATGCACAAAAAAGTGACCGCAGCCACATGTTACACCCTATAGGTTCACTTCCGGGGCGAATATCGCAAATTTAAAAATCGAATTTAAAAATTGGCACAGCGCCAAAACCGAACGTCTGACGAAGTTGGTCATGCACAAAAAAGTGACCGTAGCCACATGTTACACCCTATAGGCTCACGTTCGGGGCCAATATCGCAAATTTAAAAATCGAATTTAAAAATTGGCACAGCGCCAAAACCGAACGTCTGACGAAGTTGGTCATGCACAACAAAGTGACCGCAGCCACATGTTACACCCTATAGGCTCACTTTCGGGGCGAATATCGCAACTTAAAAAATCGAATTTTAAAAATTGGCACAGTGCCAAAACCGAACGTCTGACGAAGTTGGTCATGCACAAAAAAGTGACCGCAGCCACATGTTACACCCTATAGGCTCACTGTCGGGTCGAATATCGCAAATTTAAAAATCGAATTAAAAAATTGGCACAGCGCCAAAACCGAACGTTTGACGAAGTTGGTCATGCACAAAAAAGTGACCGCAGCCACATGTTACACCCTATAGGTTCACTTCCGGGGAGAATATCGCAAATTTAAAAATCGAATTTAAAAATTGGCACAGCGCCAAAACCGAACGTCTGACGAAGTTGGTCATGCACAAAAAAGTGACCGCAGCCACATGTTACACCCTATAGGCTCACTTTCGGGGCCAATATCGCAAATTTAAAAATCGAATTTAAAAATTGGCACAGCGCCAAAACCGAACGTCTGACGAAGTTGGTCATGCACAAAAAAGTGACCGCAGCCACATGTTACACCCTATAGGCTCACTTTCGGGGCGAATATCGCAACTTAAAAAATCGAATTTTAAAAATTGGCACAGTGCCAAAACCGAACGTCTGACGAAGTTGATCATGCACAAAAAAGTGACCGCAGCCACATGTTACACCCTATAGGCTCACTTTCGAATCGAATATCGCAAATTTAAAAATCGAATTAAAAAATTGGCACAGCGCCAAAACCGAACGTTTGACGAAGTTGGTCATGCACAAAAAAGTGACCGCAGCCACATGTTACACCCTATAGGTTCACTTCCGGGGCGAATATCGCAAATTTAAAAATCGAATTTAAAAATTGGCACAGCGCCAAAACCGAACGTCTGACGAAGTTGGTCATGCACAAAAAAGTGACCGCAGCCACATGTTACACCCTATAGGCTCACTTTCGGGGCCAATATCGCAAATTTAAAAATCGAATTTAAAAATTGGCACAGCGCCAAAACCGAACGTCTGACGAAGTTGGTCATGCACAACAAAGTGACCGCAGCCACATGTTACACCCTATAGGCTCACTTTCGGGGCGAATATCGCAACTTAAAAAATCGAATTTTAAAAATTGGCACAGTGCCAAAACCGAACGTCTGACGAAGTTGGTCATGCACAAAAAAGTGACCGCAGCCACATGTTACACCCTATAGGCTCACTTTCGGGTCGAATATCGCAAATTTAAAAATCGAATTAAAAAATTGGCACAGCGCCAAAACCGAACGTCTGACCAAATTGGTCATGCACAAAAAAGTGACCGCAGCCACATGTTACACCCTATAGGCTCACTTCCGGGGCGAATATCGCAAATTTAAAAATCGAATTTAAAAATTGGCACAGCGCCAAAACCGAACGTCTGACGAAGTTGGTCATGCACAAAAAAGTGACCGCAGCCACATGTTACACCCTATAGGCTCACTCTCGGGGCGAATATCGCAAATTTAAAAATCGAATTTAAAAATTGGCACAGCGCCAAAACCGAACGTCTGACGAAGTTGGTCATGCACAAAAAAGTGACCGCAGCCACATATTACACCCTATAGGCTCACTTTCGGGTCGAATATCGCAACTTTAAAAATCGAATTAAAAAATTGGCACAGCGCCAAAACCGAACGTCTGACGAAATTGGTCATGCACAAAAAAGTGACCGCAGCCACATGTTACACCCTATAGGCTCACTTTCGGGGCGAATATCGCAAATTTAAAAATCGAATTTAAAAATTGGCACAGCGCCAAAACCGAACGTCTGACGAAGTTGGTCATGCACAAAAAAGTGACCGCAGCCACATGTTACACCCTATAGGCTCACTCTCGGGGCGAATATCGCACATTTAAAAATCGAATTTAAAAATTGGCACAGCGCCAAAACCGAACGTCTGACGAAGTTGGTCATGCACAAAAAAGTGACCGCAGCCACATATTACACCCTATAGGCTCACTTTCGGGTCGAATATCGCAACTTTAAAAATCGAATTTAAAAATTGGCACAGCGCCAAAACCGAACGTCTGACGAAGTTGGTCATGCACAAAAAAGTGACCGCAGCTACATAATACACCCTATAGGCTCACTTTCCGGGCGAATATCGCAACTTTAAAAATCGAATGAAAAAATTGGCACAGCGCCAAAACCGAACGTTTGACGAAGTTGGTCATGCACAAAAAAGTGACCGCAGCCACATGTTACACCCTATAGGCTCACTTTCGGGGCGAATATCGCAACTTAAAAAATCGAATTTTAAAAATTGGCACAGTGCCAAAACCGAACGTCTGACGAAGTTGGTCATGCACAAAAAAGTGACCGCAGCCACATGTTACACCCTATAGGCTCACTTTCGGGTCGAATATCGCAAATTTAAAAATCGAATTAAAAAATTGGCACAGCGCCAAAACCGAACGTCTGACCAAATTGGTCATGCACAAAAAAGTGACCGCAGCCACATGTTACACCCTATAGGCTCACTTCCGGGGCGAATATCGCAAATTTAAAAATCGAATTTAAAAATTGGCACAGCGCCAAAACCGAACGTCTGACGAAGTTGGTCATGCACAAAAAAGTGACCGCAGCCACATGTTACACCCTATAGGCTCACTCTCGGGGCGAATATCGCAAATTTAAAAATCGAATTTAAAAATTGGCACAGCGCCAAAACCGAACGTCTGACGAAGTTGGTCATGCACAAAAAAGTGACCGCAGCCACATGTTACACCCTATAGGCTCACTTTCGGGGCGAATATCGCAACTTAAAAAATCGAATTTTAAAAATTGGCACAGTGCCAAAACCGAACGTCTGACGAAGTTGATCATGCACAAAAAAGTGACCGCAGCCACATGTTACACCCTATAGGTTCACTTCCGGGGCGAATATCGCAAATTTAAAAATCGAATTTAAAAATTGGCACAGCGCCAAAACCGAACGTCTGACGAAGTTGGTCATGCACAAAAAAGTGACCGTAGCCACATGTTACACCCTATAGGCTCACGTTCGGGGCCAATATCGCAAATTTAAAAATCGAATTTAAAAATTGGCACAGCGCCAAAACCGAACGTCTGACGAAGTTGGTCATGCACAACAAAGTGACCGCAGCCACATGTTACACCCTATAGGCTCACTTTCGGGGCGAATATCGCAACTTAAAAAATCGAATTTTAAAAATTGGCACAGTGCCAAAACCGAACGTCTGACGAAGTTGGTCATGCACAAAAAAGTGACCGCAGCCACATGTTACACCCTATAGGCTCACTGTCGGGTCGAATATCGCAAATTTAAAAATCGAATTAAAAAATTGGCACAGCGCCAAAACCGAACGTTTGACGAAGTTGGTCATGCACAAAAAAGTGACCGCAGCCACATGTTACACCCTATAGGTTCACTTCCGGGGAGAATATCGCAAATTTAAAAATCGAATTTAAAAATTGGCACAGCGCCAAAACCGAACGTCTGACGAAGTTGGTCATGCACAAAAAAGTGACCGCAGCTACATGTTACACCCTATAGGCTCACTTTCGGGGCCAATATCGCAAATTTAAAAATCGAATTTAAAAATTGGCACAGCGCCAAAACCGAACGTCTGACGAAGTTGGTCATGCACAAAAAAGTGACCGCAGCCACATGTTACACCCTATAGGTTCACTTCCGGGGCGAATATCGCAAATTTAAAAATCGAATTTAAAAATTGGCACAGCGCCAAAACCGAACGTCTGACGAAGTTGGTCATGCACAAAAAAGTGACCGCAGCCACATGTTACACCCTATAGGCTCACTTTCGGGGCCAATATCGCAAATTTAAAAATCGAATTTAAAAATTGGCACAGCGCCAAAACCGAACGTCTGACGAAGTTGGTCATGCACAACAAAGTGACCGCAGCCACATGTTACACCCTATAGGCTCACTTTCGGGGCGAATATCGCAACTTAAAAAATCGAATTTTAAAAATTGGCACAGTGCCAAAACCGAACGTCTGACGAAGTTGGTCATGCACAAAAAAGTGACCGCAGCCACATGTTACACCCTATAGGCTCACTTTCGGGTCGAATATCGCAAATTTAAAAATCGAATTAAAAAATTGGCACAGCGCCAAAACCGAACGTCTGACCAAATTGGTCATGCACAAAAAAGTGACCGCAGCCACATGTTACACCCTATAGGCTCACTTCCGGGGCGAATATCGCAAATTTAAAAATCGAATTTAAAAATTGGCACAGCGCCAAAACCGAACGTCTGACGAAGTTGGTCATGCACAAAAAAGTGACCGCAGCCACATGTTACACCCTATAGGCTCACTTTCGGGGCCAATATCGCAAATTTAAAAATCGAATTTAAAAATTGGCACAGCGCCAAAACCGAACGTCTGACGAAGTTGGTCATGCACAACAAAGTGACCGCAGCCACATGTTACACCCTATAGGCTCACTTTCGGGGCGAATATCGCAACTTAAAAAATCGAATTTTAAAAATTGGCACAGTGCCAAAACCGAACGTCTGACGAAGTTGGTCATGCACAAAAAAGTGACCGCAGCCACATGTTACACCCTATAGGCTCACTTTCGGGTCGAATATCGCAAATTTAAAAATCGAATTAAAAAATTGGCACAGCGCCAAAACCGAACGTCTGACCAAATTGGTCATGCACAAAAAAGTGACCGCAGCCACATGTTACACCCTATAGGCTCACTTCCGGGGCGAATATCGCAAATTTAAAAATCGAATTTAAAAATTGGCACAGCGCCAAAACCGAACGTCTGACGAAGTTGGTCATGCACAAAAAAGTGACCGCAGCCACATGTTACACCCTATAGGCTCACTCTCGGGGCGAATATCGCAAATTTAAAAATCGAATTTAAAAATTGGCACAGCGCCAAAACCGAACGTCTGACGAAGTTGGTCATGCACAAAAAAGTGACCGCAGCCACATATTACACCCTATATGCTCACTTTCGGGTCGAATATCGCAACTTTAAAAATCGAATTAAAAAATTGGCACAGCGCCAAAACCGAACGTCTGACGAAATTGGTCATGCACAAAAAAGTGACCGCAGCCACATGTTACACCCTATAGGCTCACTTTCGGGGCGAATATCGCAAATTTAAAAATCGAATTTAAAAATTGGCACAGCGCCAAAACCGAACGTCTGACGAAGTTGGTCATGCACAAAAAAGTGACCGCAGCCACATGTTACACCCTATAGGCTCACTCTCGGGGCGAATATCGCACATTTAAAAATCGAATTTAAAAATTGGCACAGCGCCAAAACCGAACGTCTGACGAAGTTGGTCATGCACAAAAAAGTGACCGCAGCCACATATTACACCCTATAGGCTCACTTTCGGGTCGAATATCGCAACTTTAAAAATCGAATTTAAAAATTGGCACAGCGCCAAAACCGAACGTCTGACGAAGTTGGTCATGCACAAAAAAGTGACCGCAGCTACATAATACACCCTATAGGCTCACTTTCCGGGCGAATATCGCAACTTTAAAAATCGAATGAAAAAATTGGCACAGCGCCAAAACCGAACGTTTGACGAAGTTGGTCATGCACAAAAAAGTGACCGCAGCCACATGTTACACCCTATAGGCTCACTTTCGGGGCGAATATCGCAACTTAAAAAATCGAATTTTAAAAATTGGCACAGTGCCAAAACCGAACGTCTGACGAAGTTGGTCATGCACAAAAAAGTGACCGCAGCCACATGTTACACCCTATAGGCTCACTTTCGGGTCGAATATCGCAAATTTAAAAATCGAATTAAAAAATTGGCACAGCGCCAAAACCGAACGTCTGACCAAATTGGTCATGCACAAAAAAGTGACCGCAGCCACATGTTACACCCTATAGGCTCACTTCCGGGGCGAATATCGCAAATTTAAAAATCGAATTTAAAAATTGGCACAGCGCCAAAACCGAACGTCTGACGAAGTTGGTCATGCACAAAAAAGTGACCGCAGCCACATGTTACACCCTATAGGCTCACTCTCGGGGCGAATATCGCAAATTTAAAAATCGAATTTAAAAATTGGCACAGCGCCAAAACCGAACGTCTGACGAAGTTGGTCATGCACAAAAAAGTGACCGCAGCCACATGTTACACCCTATAGGCTCACTTTCGGGGCGAATATCGCAACTTAAAAAATCGAATTTTAAAAATTGGCACAGTGCCAAAACCGAACGTCTGACGAAGTTGATCATGCACAAAAAAGTGACCGCAGCCACATGTTACACCCTATAGGTTCACTTCCGGGGCGAATATCGCAAATTTAAAAATCGAATTTAAAAATTGGCACAGCGCCAAAACCGAACGTCTGACGAAGTTGGTCATGCACAAAAAAGTGACCGTAGCCACATGTTACACCCTATAGGCTCACGTTCGGGGCCAATATCGCAAATTTAAAAATCGAATTTAAAAATTGGCACAGCGCCAAAACCGAACGTCTGACGAAGTTGGTCATGCACAACAAAGTGACCGCAGCCACATGTTACACCCTATAGGCTCACTTTCGGGGCGAATATCGCAACTTAAAAAATCGAATTTTAAAAATTGGCACAGTGCCAAAACCGAACGTCTGACGAAGTTGATCATGCACAAAAAAGTGACCGCAGCCACATGTTACACCCTATAGGCTCACTTTCGAATCGAATATCGCAAATTTAAAAATCGAATTAAAAAATTGGCACAGCGCCAAAACCGAACGTTTGACGAAGTTGGTCATGCACAAAAAAGTGACCGCAGCCACATGTTACACCCTATAGGTTCACTTCCGGGGCGAATATCGCAAATTTAAAAATCGAATTTAAAAATTGGCACAGCGCCAAAACCGAACGTCTGACGAAGTTGGTCATGCACAAAAAAGTGACCGCAGCCACATGTTACACCCTATAGGCTCACTTTCGGGGCGAATATCGCAACTTAAAAAATCGAATTTTAAAAATTGGCACAGTGCCAAAACCGAACGTCTGACGAAGTTGATCATGCACAAAAAAGTGACCGCAGCCACATGTTACACCCTATAGGTTCACTTCCGGGGCGAATATCGCAAATTTAAAAATCGAATTTAAAAATTGGCACAGCGCCAAAACCGAACGTCTGACGAAGTTGGTCATGCACAAAAAAGTGACCGTAGCCACATGTTACACCCTATAGGCTCACGTTCGGGGCCAATATCGCAAATTTAAAAATCGAATTTAAAAATTGGCACAGCGCCAAAACCGAACGTCTGACGAAGTTGGTCATGCACAACAAAGTGACCGCAGCCACATGTTACACCCTATAGGCTCACTTTCGGGGCGAATATCGCAACTTAAAAAATCGAATTTTAAAAATTGGCACAGTGCCAAAACCGAACGTCTGACGAAGTTGATCATGCACAAAAAAGTGACCGCAGCCACATGTTACACCCTATAGGCTCACTTTCGAATCGAATATCGCAAATTTAAAAATCGAATTAAAAAATTGGCACAGCGCCAAAACCGAACGTTTGACGAAGTTGGTCATGCACAAAAAAGTGACCGCAGCCACATGTTACACCCTATAGGTTCACTTCCGGGGCGAATATCGCAAATTTAAAAATCGAATTTAAAAATTGGCACAGCGCCAAAACCGAACGTCTGACGAAGTTGGTCATGCACAAAAAAGTGACCGCAGCCACATGTTACACCCTATAGGCTCACTTTCGGGGCCAATATCGCAAATTTAAAAATCGAATTTAAAAATTGGCACAGCGCCAAAACCGAACGTCTGACGAAGTTGGTCATGCACAACAAAGTGACCGCAGCCACATGTTACACCCTATAGGCTCACTTTCGGGGCGAATATCGCAACTTAAAAAATCGAATTTTAAAAATTGGCACAGTGCCAAAACCGAACGTCTGACGAAGTTGGTCATGCACAAAAAAGTGACCGCAGCCACATGTTACACCCTATAGGCTCACTTTCGGGTCGAATATCGCAAATTTAAAAATCGAATTAAAAAATTGGCACAGCGCCAAAACCGAACGTCTGACCAAATTGGTCATGCACAAAAAAGTGACCGCAGCCACATGTTACACCCTATAGGCTCACTTCCGGGGCGAATATCGCAAATTTAAAAATCGAATTTAAAAATTGGCACAGCGCCAAAACCGAACGTCTGACGAAGTTGGTCATGCACAAAAAAGTGACCGCAGCCACATGTTACACCCTATAGGCTCACTCTCGGGGCGAATATCGCAAATTTAAAAATCGAATTTAAAAATTGGCACAGCGCCAAAACCGAACGTCTGACGAAGTTGGTCATGCACAAAAAAGTGACCGCAGCCACATATTACACCCTATAGGCTCACTTTCGGGTCGAATATCGCAACTTTAAAAATCGAATTAAAAAATTGGCACAGCGCCAAAACCGAACGTCTGACGAAATTGGTCATGCACAAAAAAGTGACCGCAGCCACATGTTACACCCTATAGGCTCACTTTCGGGGCGAATATCGCAAATTTAAAAATCGAATTTAAAAATTGGCACAGCGCCAAAACCGAACGTCTGACGAAGTTGGTCATGCACAAAAAAGTGACCGCAGCCACATGTTACACCCTATAGGCTCACTCTCGGGGCGAATATCGCACATTTAAAAATCGAATTTAAAAATTGGCACAGCGCCAAAACCGAACGTCTGACGAAGTTGGTCATGCACAAAAAAGTGACCGCAGCCACATATTACACCCTATAGGCTCACTTTCGGGTCGAATATCGCAACTTTAAAAATCGAATTTAAAAATTGGCACAGCGCCAAAACCGAACGTCTGACGAAGTTGGTCATGCACAAAAAAGTGACCGCAGCTACATAATACACCCTATAGGCTCACTTTCCGGGCGAATATCGCAACTTTAAAAATCGAATGAAAAAATTGGCACAGCGCCAAAACCGAACGTTTGACGAAGTTGGTCATGCACAAAAAAGTGACCGCAGCCACATGTTACACCCTATAGGCTCACTTTCGGGGCGAATATCGCAACTTAAAAAATCGAATTTTAAAAATTGGCACAGTGCCAAAACCGAACGTCTGACGAAGTTGGTCATGCACAAAAAAGTGACCGCAGCCACATGTTACACCCTATAGGCTCACTTTCGGGTCGAATATCGCAAATTTAAAAATCGAATTAAAAAATTGGCACAGCGCCAAAACCGAACGTCTGACCAAATTGGTCATGCACAAAAAAGTGACCGCAGCCACATGTTACACCCTATAGGCTCACTTCCGGGGCGAATATCGCAAATTTAAAAATCGAATTTAAAAATTGGCACAGCGCCAAAACCGAACGTCTGACGAAGTTGGTCATGCACAAAAAAGTGACCGCAGCCACATGTTACACCCTATAGGCTCACTCTCGGGGCGAATATCGCAAATTTAAAAATCGAATTTAAAAATTGGCACAGCGCCAAAACCGAACGTCTGACGAAGTTGGTCATGCACAAAAAAGTGACCGCAGCCACATGTTACACCCTATAGGCTCACTTTCGGGGCGAATATCGCAACTTAAAAAATCGAATTTTAAAAATTGGCACAGTGCCAAAACCGAACGTCTGACGAAGTTGATCATGCACAAAAAAGTGACCGCAGCCACATGTTACACCCTATAGGTTCACTTCCGGGGCGAATATCGCAAATTTAAAAATCGAATTTAAAAATTGGCACAGCGCCAAAACCGAACGTCTGACGAAGTTGGTCATGCACAAAAAAGTGACCGTAGCCACATGTTACACCCTATAGGCTCACGTTCGGGGCCAATATCGCAAATTTAAAAATCGAATTTAAAAATTGGCACAGCGCCAAAACCGAACGTCTGACGAAGTTGGTCATGCACAACAAAGTGACCGCAGCCACATGTTACACCCTATAGGCTCACTTTCGGGGCGAATATCGCAACTTAAAAAATCGAATTTTAAAAATTGGCACAGTGCCAAAACCGAACGTCTGACGAAGTTGGTCATGCACAAAAAAGTGACCGCAGCCACATGTTACACCCTATAGGCTCACTGTCGGGTCGAATATCGCAAATTTAAAAATCGAATTAAAAAATTGGCACAGCGCCAAAACCGAACGTTTGACGAAGTTGGTCATGCACAAAAAAGTGACCGCAGCCACATGTTACACCCTATAGGTTCACTTCCGGGGAGAATATCGCAAATTTAAAAATCGAATTTAAAAATTGGCACAGCGCCAAAACCGAACGTCTGACGAAGTTGGTCATGCACAAAAAAGTGACCGCAGCCACATGTTACACCCTATAGGCTCACTTTCGGGGCCAATATCGCAAATTTAAAAATCGAATTTAAAAATTGGCACAGCGCCAAAACCGAACGTCTGACGAAGTTGGTCATGCACAAAAAAGTGACCGCAGCCACATGTTACACCCTATAGGTTCACTTCCGGGGCGAATATCGCAAATTTAAAAATCGAATTTAAAAATTGGCACAGCGCCAAAACCGAACGTCTGACGAAGTTGGTCATGCACAAAAAAGTGACCGCAGCCACATGTTACACCCTATAGGCTCACTTTCGGGGCCAATATCGCAAATTTAAAAATCGAATTTAAAAATTGGCACAGCGCCAAAACCGAACGTCTGACGAAGTTGGTCATGCACAACAAAGTGACCGCAGCCACATGTTACACCCTATAGGCTCACTTTCGGGGCGAATATCGCAACTTAAAAAATCGAATTTTAAAAATTGGCACAGTGCCAAAACCGAACGTCTGACGAAGTTGGTCATGCACAAAAAAGTGACCGCAGCCACATGTTACACCCTATAGGCTCACTTTCGGGTCGAATATCGCAAATTTAAAAATCGAATTAAAAAATTGGCACAGCGCCAAAACCGAACGTCTGACCAAATTGGTCATGCACAAAAAAGTGACCGCAGCCACATGTTACACCCTATAGGCTCACTTCCGGGGCGAATATCGCAAATTTAAAAATCGAATTTAAAAATTGGCACAGCGCCAAAACCGAACGTCTGACGAAGTTGGTCATGCACAAAAAAGTGACCGCAGCCACATGTTACACCCTATAGGCTCACTTTCGGGGCCAATATCGCAAATTTAAAAATCGAATTTAAAAATTGGCACAGCGCCAAAACCGAACGTCTGACGAAGTTGGTCATGCACAACAAAGTGACCGCAGCCACATGTTACACCCTATAGGCTCACTTTCGGGGCGAATATCGCAACTTAAAAAATCGAATTTTAAAAATTGGCACAGTGCCAAAACCGAACGTCTGACGAAGTTGGTCATGCACAAAAAAGTGACCGCAGCCACATGTTACACCCTATAGGCTCACTTTCGGGTCGAATATCGCAAATTTAAAAATCGAATTAAAAAATTGGCACAGCGCCAAAACCGAACGTCTGACCAAATTGGTCATGCACAAAAAAGTGACCGCAGCCACATGTTACACCCTATAGGCTCACTTCCGGGGCGAATATCGCAAATTTAAAAATCGAATTTAAAAATTGGCACAGCGCCAAAACCGAACGTCTGACGAAGTTGGTCATGCACAAAAAAGTGACCGCAGCCACATGTTACACCCTATAGGCTCACTCTCGGGGCGAATATCGCAAATTTAAAAATCGAATTTAAAAATTGGCACAGCGCCAAAACCGAACGTCTGACGAAGTTGGTCATGCACAAAAAAGTGACCGCAGCCACATATTACACCCTATAGGCTCACTTTCGGGTCGAATATCGCAACTTTAAAAATCGAATTAAAAAATTGGCACAGCGCCAAAACCGAACGTCTGACGAAATTGGTCATGCACAAAAAAGTGACCGCAGCCACATGTTACACCCTATAGGCTCACTTTCGGGGCGAATATCGCAAATTTAAAAATCGAATTTAAAAATTGGCACAGCGCCAAAACCGAACGTCTGACGAAGTTGGTCATGCACAAAAAAGTGACCGCAGCCACATGTTACACCCTATAGGCTCACTCTCGGGGCGAATATCGCACATTTAAAAATCGAATTTAAAAATTGGCACAGCGCCAAAACCGAACGTCTGACGAAGTTGGTCATGCACAAAAAAGTGACCGCAGCCACATATTACACCCTATAGGCTCACTTTCGGGTCGAATATCGCAACTTTAAAAATCGAATTTAAAAATTGGCACAGCGCCAAAACCGAACGTCTGACGAAGTTGGTCATGCACAAAAAAGTGACCGCAGCTACATAATACACCCTATAGGCTCACTTTCCGGGCGAATATCGCAACTTTAAAAATCGAATGAAAAAATTGGCACAGCGCCAAAACCGAACGTTTGACGAAGTTGGTCATGCACAAAAAAGTGACCGCAGCCACATGTTACACCCTATAGGCTCACTTTCGGGGCGAATATCGCAACTTAAAAAATCGAATTTTAAAAATTGGCACAGTGCCAAAACCGAACGTCTGACGAAGTTGGTCATGCACAAAAAAGTGACCGCAGCCACATGTTACACCCTATAGGCTCACTTTCGGGTCGAATATCGCAAATTTAAAAATCGAATTAAAAAATTGGCACAGCGCCAAAACCGAACGTCTGACCAAATTGGTCATGCACAAAAAAGTGACCGCAGCCACATGTTACACCCTATAGGCTCACTTCCGGGGCGAATATCGCAAATTTAAAAATCGAATTTAAAAATTGGCACAGCGCCAAAACCGAACGTCTGACGAAGTTGGTCATGCACAAAAAAGTGACCGCAGCCACATGTTACACCCTATAGGCTCACTCTCGGGGCGAATATCGCAAATTTAAAAATCGAATTTAAAAATTGGCACAGCGCCAAAACCGAACGTCTGACGAAGTTGGTCATGCACAAAAAAGTGACCGCAGCCACATGTTACACCCTATAGGCTCACTTTCGGGGCGAATATCGCAACTTAAAAAATCGAATTTTAAAAATTGGCACAGTGCCAAAACCGAACGTCTGACGAAGTTGATCATGCACAAAAAAGTGACCGCAGCCACATGTTACACCCTATAGGTTCACTTCCGGGGCGAATATCGCAAATTTAAAAATCGAATTTAAAAATTGGCACAGCGCCAAAACCGAACGTCTGACGAAGTTGGTCATGCACAAAAAAGTGACCGTAGCCACATGTTACACCCTATAGGCTCACGTTCGGGGCCAATATCGCAAATTTAAAAATCGAATTTAAAAATTGGCACAGCGCCAAAACCGAACGTCTGACGAAGTTGGTCATGCACAACAAAGTGACCGCAGCCACATGTTACACCCTATAGGCTCACTTTCGGGGCGAATATCGCAACTTAAAAAATCGAATTTTAAAAATTGGCACAGTGCCAAAACCGAACGTCTGACGAAGTTGGTCATGCACAAAAAAGTGACCGCAGCCACATGTTACACCCTATAGGCTCACTGTCGGGTCGAATATCGCAAATTTAAAAATCGAATTAAAAAATTGGCACAGCGCCAAAACCGAACGTTTGACGAAGTTGGTCATGCACAAAAAAGTGACCGCAGCCACATGTTACACCCTATAGGTTCACTTCCGGGGAGAATATCGCAAATTTAAAAATCGAATTTAAAAATTGGCACAGCGCCAAAACCGAACGTCTGACGAAGTTGGTCATGCACAAAAAAGTGACCGCAGCCACATGTTACACCCTATAGGCTCACTTTCGGGGCCAATATCGCAAATTTAAAAATCGAATTTAAAAATTGGCACAGCGCCAAAACCGAACGTCTGACGAAGTTGGTCATGCACAAAAAAGTGACCGCAGCCACATGTTACACCCTATAGGCTCACTTTCGGGGCGAATATCGCAACTTAAAAAATCGAATTTTAAAAATTGGCACAGTGCCAAAACCGAACGTCTGACGAAGTTGATCATGCACAAAAAAGTGACCGCAGCCACATGTTACACCCTATAGGCTCACTTTCGAATCGAATATCGCAAATTTAAAAATCGAATTAAAAAATTGGCACAGCGCCAAAACCGAACGTTTGACGAAGTTGGTCATGCACAAAAAAGTGACCGCAGCCACATGTTACACCCTATAGGTTCACTTCCGGGGCGAATATCGCAAATTTAAAAATCGAATTTAAAAATTGGCACAGCGCCAAAACCGAACGTCTGACGAAGTTGGTCATGCACAAAAAAGTGACCGCAGCCACATGTTACACCCTATAGGCTCACTTTCGGGGCCAATATCGCAAATTTAAAAATCGAATTTAAAAATTGGCACAGCGCCAAAACCGAACGTCTGACGAAGTTGGTCATGCACAACAAAGTGACCGCAGCCACATGTTACACCCTATAGGCTCACTTTCGGGGCGAATATCGCAACTTAAAAAATCGAATTTTAAAAATTGGCACAGTGCCAAAACCGAACGTCTGACGAAGTTGGTCATGCACAAAAAAGTGACCGCAGCCACATGTTACACCCTATAGGCTCACTTTCGGGTCGAATATCGCAAATTTAAAAATCGAATTAAAAAATTGGCACAGCGCCAAAACCGAACGTCTGACCAAATTGGTCATGCACAAAAAAGTGACCGCAGCCACATGTTACACCCTATAGGCTCACTTCCGGGGCGAATATCGCAAATTTAAAAATCGAATTTAAAAATTGGCACAGCGCCAAAACCGAACGTCTGACGAAGTTGGTCATGCACAAAAAAGTGACCGCAGCCACATGTTACACCCTATAGGCTCACTCTCGGGGCGAATATCGCAAATTTAAAAATCGAATTTAAAAATTGGCACAGCGCCAAAACCGAACGTCTGACGAAGTTGGTCATGCACAAAAAAGTGACCGCAGCCACATATTACACCCTATAGGCTCACTTTCGGGTCGAATATCGCAACTTTAAAAATCGAATTAAAAAATTGGCACAGCGCCAAAACCGAACGTCTGACGAAATTGGTCATGCACAAAAAAGTGACCGCAGCCACATGTTACACCCTATAGGCTCACTTTCGGGGCGAATATCGCAAATTTAAAAATCGAATTTAAAAATTGGCACAGCGCCAAAACCGAACGTCTGACGAAGTTGGTCATGCACAAAAAAGTGACCGCAGCCACATGTTACACCCTATAGGCTCACTCTCGGGGCGAATATCGCACATTTAAAAATCGAATTTAAAAATTGGCACAGCGCCAAAACCGAACGTCTGACGAAGTTGGTCATGCACAAAAAAGTGACCGCAGCCACATATTACACCCTATAGGCTCACTTTCGGGTCGAATATCGCAACTTTAAAAATCGAATTTAAAAATTGGCACAGCGCCAAAACCGAACGTCTGACGAAGTTGGTCATGCACAAAAAAGTGACCGCAGCTACATAATACACCCTATAGGCTCACTTTCCGGGCGAATATCGCAACTTTAAAAATCGAATGAAAAAATTGGCACAGCGCCAAAACCGAACGTTTGACGAAGTTGGTCATGCACAAAAAAGTGACCGCAGCCACATGTTACACCCTATAGGCTCACTTTCGGGGCGAATATCGCAACTTAAAAAATCGAATTTTAAAAATTGGCACAGTGCCAAAACCGAACGTCTGACGAAGTTGGTCATGCACAAAAAAGTGACCGCAGCCACATGTTACACCCTATAGGCTCACTTTCGGGTCGAATATCGCAAATTTAAAAATCGAATTAAAAAATTGGCACAGCGCCAAAACCGAACGTCTGACCAAATTGGTCATGCACAAAAAAGTGACCGCAGCCACATGTTACACCCTATAGGCTCACTTCCGGGGCGAATATCGCAAATTTAAAAATCGAATTTAAAAATTGGCACAGCGCCAAAACCGAACGTCTGACGAAGTTGGTCATGCACAAAAAAGTGACCGCAGCCACATGTTACACCCTATAGGCTCACTCTCGGGGCGAATATCGCAAATTTAAAAATCGAATTTAAAAATTGGCACAGCGCCAAAACCGAACGTCTGACGAAGTTGGTCATGCACAAAAAAGTGACCGCAGCCACATATTACACCCTATAGGCTCACTTTCGGGTCGAATATCGCAACTTTAAAAATCGAATTAAAAAATTGGCACAGCGCCAAAACCGAACGTCTGACGAAATTGGTCATGCACAAAAAAGTGACCGCAGCCACATGTTACACCCTATAGGCTCACTTTCGGGGCGAATATCGCAAATTTAAAAATCGAATTTAAAAATTGGCACAGCGCCAAAACCGAACGTCTGACGAAGTTGGTCATGCACAAAAAAGTGACCGCAGCCACATGTTACACCCTATAGGCTCACTTTCGGGGCGAATATCGCACATTTAAAAATCGAATTTAAAAATTGGCACAGCGCCAAAACCGAACGTCTGACGAAGTTGGTCATGCACAAAAAAGTGACCGCAGCCACATATTACACCCTATAGGCTCACTTTCGGGTCGAATATCGCAACTTTAAAAATCGAATTTAAAAATTGGCACAGCGCCAAAACCGAACGTCTGACGAAGTTGGTCATGCACAAAAAAGTGACCGCAGCTACATAATACACCCTATAGGCTCACTTTCCGGGCGAATATCGCAACTTTAAAAATCGAATGAAAAAATTGGCACAGCGCCAAAACCGAACGTTTGACGAAGTTGGTCATGCACAAAAAAGTGACCGCAGCCACATGTTACACCCTATAGGCTCACTTTCGGGGCGAATATCGCAACTTTAAAAATTGAATTTTAAAAATTGGCACAGCGCCAAAACCGAACGTCTGACGAAGTTGGTCATGCACAAAAAAGTGACCGCAGCCACATGTTACACCCTATAGGCTCACTTTCGGGGCGAATATCGCAACTTAAAAAATCGAATTTTAAAAATTGGCACAGTGCCAAAACCGAACGTCTGACGAAGTTGGTCATGCACAAAAAAGTGACCGCAGCCACATGTTACACCCTATAGGCTCACTTTCGGGTCGAATATCGCAAATTTAAAAATCGAATTAAAAAATTGGCACAGCGCCAAAACCGAACGTCTGACGAAATTGGTCATGCACAAAAAAGTGACCGCAGCCACATGTTACACCCTATAGGCTCACTTTCGGGGCGAATATCGCAAATTTAAAAATCGAATTTAAAAATTGGCACAGCGCCAAAACCGAACGTCTGACGAAGTTGGTCATGCACAAAAAAGTGACCGCAGCCACATGTTACACCCTATAGGCTCACTCTCGGGGCGAATATCGCAAATTTAAAAATCGAATTTAAAAATTGGCACAGCGCCAAAACCGAACGTCTGACGAAGTTGGTCATGCACAAAAAAGTGACCGCAGCCACATATTACACCCTATAGGCTCACTTTCGGGTCGAATATCGCAACTTTAAAAATCGAATTAAAAAATTGGCACAGCGCCAAAACCGAACGTCTGACGAAATTGGTCATGCACAAAAAAGTGACCGCAGCCACATGTTACACCCTATAGGCTCACTTTCGGGGCGAATATCGCAAATTTAAAAATCGAATTTAAAAATTGGCACAGCGCCAAAACCGAACGTCTGACGAAGTTGGTCATGCACAAAAAAGTGACCGCAGCCACATGTTACACCCTATAGGCTCACTCTCGGGGCGAATATCGCACATTTAAAAATCGAATTTAAAAATTGGCACAGCGCCAAAACCGAACGTCTGACGAAGTTGGTCATGCACAAAAAAGTGACCGCAGCCACATATTACACCCTATAGGCTCACTTTCGGGTCGAATATCGCAACTTTAAAAATCGAATTTAAAAATTGGCACAGCGCCAAAACCGAACGTCTGACGAAGTTGGTCATGCACAAAAAAGTGACCGCAGCTACATAATACACCCTATAGGCTCACTTTCCGGGCGAATATCGCAACTTTAAAAATCGAATGAAAAAATTGGCACAGCGCCAAAACCGAACGTTTGACGAAGTTGGTCATGCACAAAAAAGTGACCGCAGCCACATGTTACACCCTATAGGCTCACTTTCGGGGCGAATATCGCAACTTTAAAAATTGAATTTTAAAAATTGGCACAGCGCCAAAACCGAACGTCTGACGAAGTTGGTCATGCACAAAAAAGTGACCGCAGCCACATGTTACACCCTATAGGCTCACTTTCGGGGCGAATATCGCAACTTAAAAAATCGAATTTTAAAAATTGGCACAGTGCCAAAACCGAACGTCTGACGAAGTTGGTCATGCACAAAAAAGTGACCGCAGCCACATGTTACACCCTATAGGCTCACTTTCGGGTCGAATATCGCAAATTTAAAAATCGAATTAAAAAATTGGCACAGCGCCAAAACCGAACGTCTGACGAAATTGGTCATGCACAAAAAAGTGACCGCAGCCACATGTTACACCCTATAGGCTCACTTTCGGGGCGAATATCGCAAATTTAAAAATCGAATTTAAAAATTGGCACAGCGCCAAAACCGAACGTCTGACGAAGTTGGTCATGCACAAAAAAGTGACCGCAGCCACATGTTACACCCTATAGGCTCACTCTCGGGGCGAATATCGCACATTTAAAAATCGAATTTAAAAATTGGCACAGCGCCAAAACCGAACGTCTGACGAAGTTGGTCATGCACAAAAAAGTGACCGCAGCCACATATTACACCCTATAGGCTCACTTTCGGGTCGAATATCGCAACTTTAAAAATCGAATTTAAAAATTGGCACAGCGCCAAAACCGAACGTCTGACGAAGTTGGTCATGCACAAAAAAGTGACCGCAGCTACATAATACACCCTATAGGCTCACTTTCCGGGCGAATATCGCAACTTTAAAAATCGAATGAAAAAATTGGCACAGCGCCAAAACCGAACGTTTGACGAAGTTGGTCATGCACAAAAAAGTGACCGCAGCCACATGTTACACCCTATAGGCTCACTTTCGGGGCGAATATCGCAACTTTAAAAATTGAATTTTAAAAATTGGCACAGCGCCAAAACCGAACGTCTGACGAAGTTGGTCATGCACAAAAAAGTGACCGCAGCCACATGTTACACCCTATAGGCTCACTTTCGGGGCGAATATCGCAACTTAAAAAATCGAATTTTAAAAATTGGCACAGTGCCAAAACCGAACGTCTGACGAAGTTGGTCATGCACAAAAAAGTGACCGCAGCCACATGTTACACCCTATAGGCTCACTTTCGGGTCGAATATCGCAAATTTAAAAATCGAATTAAAAAATTGGCACAGCGCCAAAACCGAACGTTTGACGAAGTTGGTCATGCACAAAAAAGTGACCGCAGCCACATGTTACACCCTATAGGCTCACTTTCGGGGCGAATATCGCAAATTTAAAAATCGAATTAAAAAATTGGCACAGCGCCAAAACCGAACGTTTGACGAAGTTGGTCATGCACAAAAAAGTGACCGCAGCCAAATGTTACACCCTATAGGTTCACTTCCGGGGCGAATATCGCAAATTTAAAAATCGAATTAAAAAATTGGCACAGCGCCAAAACAGAACGTCTGACGAAGTTGGTCATGCACAAAAAAGTGACCGCAGCCACATGTTACACCCTATAGGCTCACTTTCGGGGCCAATATCGCAAATTTAAAAATCGAATTTAAAAATTGGCACAGCGCCAAAACCGAACGTCTGACGAAGTTGGTCATGCACAAAAAAGTGACCGCAGCCACATGTTACACCCTATAGGCTCACTTTCGGGGCGAATATCGCAACTTAAAAAATCGAATTTTAAAAATTGGCACAGTGCCAAAACCGAACGTCTGACGAAGTTGATCATGCACAAAAAAGTGACCGCAGCCACATGTTACACCCTATAGGCTCACTTTCGGGTCGAATATCGCAAATTTAAAAATCGAATTAAAAAATTGGCACAGCGCCAAAACCGAACGTTTGACGAAGTTGGTCATGCACAAAAAAGTGACCGCAGCCACATGTTACACCCTATAGGTTCACTTCCGGGGCGAATATCGCAAATTTAAAAATCGAATTTAAAAATTGGCACAGCGCCAAAACAGAACGTCTGACGAAGTTGGTCATGCACAAAAAAGTGACCGCAGCCACATGTTACACCCTATAGGCTCACTTTCGGGGCCAATATCGCAAATTTAAAAATCGAATTTAAAAATTGGCACAGCGCCAAAACCGAACGTCTGACGAAGTTGGTCATGCACAAAAAAGTGACCGCAGCCACATGTTACACCCTATAGGCTCACTTTCGGGGCGAATATCGCAACTTAAAAAATCGAATTTTAAAAATTGGCACAGTGCCAAAACCGAACGTCTGACGAAGTTGATCATGCACAAAAAAGTGACCGCAGCCACATGTTACACCCTATAGGCTCACTTTCGGGTCGAATATCGCAAATTTAAAAATCGAATTAAAAAATTGGCACAGCGCCAAAACCGAACGTTTGACGAAGTTGGTCATGCACAAAAAAGTGACCGCAGCCACATGTTACACCCTATAGGTTCACTTCCGGGGCGAATATCGCAAATTTAAAAATCGAATTTAAAAATTGGCACAGCGCCAAAACCGAACGTCTGACGAAGTTGGTCATGCACAAAAAAGTGACCGTAGCCACATGTTACACCCTATAGGCTCACTTTCGGGGCCAATATCGCAAATTTAAAAATCGAATTTAAAAATTGGCACAGCGCCAAAACCGAACGTCTGACGAAGTTGGTCATGCACAAAAAAGTGACCGCAGCCACATGTTACACCCTATAGGCTCACTTTCGGGGCCAATATCGCAAATTTAAAAATCGAATTTAAAAATTGGCACAGCGCCAAAACCGAACGTCTGACGAAGTTGGTCATGCACAAAAAAGTGACCGCAGCCACATATTACACCCTATAGGCTCACTTTCGGGTCGAATATCGCAACTTTAAAAATCGAATTTAACAATTGGCACAGCGCCAAAACCGAACGTCTGACGAAGTTGGTCATGCACAAAAAAGTGACAGCAGCCACATGTTACACCCTATAGGCTCACTTTCGGGGCGAATATCGCAACTTTAAAAATTGAATTTTAAAAATTGGCACAGCGCCAAAACCGAACGTCTGACGAAGTTGGTCATGCACAAAAAAGTGACCGCAGCCACATGTTACACCCTATAGGCTCACTTTCGGGGCGAATATCGCAACTTAAAAAATCGAATTTTAAAAATTGGCACAGTGCCAAAACCGAACGTCTGACGAAGTTGGTCATGCACAAAAAAGTGACCGCAGCCACATGTTACACCCTATAGGCTCACTTTCGGGTCGAATATCGCAAATTTAAAAATCGAATTAAAAAATTGGCACAGCGCCAAAACCGAACGTTTGACGAAGTTGGTCATGCACAAAAAAGTGACCGCAGCCACATGTTACACCCTATGGGCTCACTTTCGGGGCGAATATCGCAACTTTAAAAATTGAATTTTAAAAATTGGCACAGCGCCAAAACCGAACGTCTGACGAAGTTGGTCATGCACAAAAAAGTGACCGCAGCCACATGTTACACCCTATAGGCTCACTTTCGGGGCCAATATCGCAAATTTAAAAATCGAATTTAAAAATTGGCACAGCGCCGAAACCGAACGTCTGACGAAGTTGGTCATGCACAAAAAAGTGACCGCAGCCACATGTTACACCCTATAGGCTCACTATCGGGGCCAATATCGCAAATTTAAAAATCGAATTTAAAAATTGGCACAGCGCCAAAACCGAACGTCTGACGAAATTGGTCATGCACAAAAAAGTGACCGCAGCCACATGTTACACCCTATAGGCTCACTTCCGGGGCGAATATCGCAAATTTAAAAATCGAATTTAAAAATTGGCACAGCGCCAAAACCGAACGTCTGACGAAGTTGGTCATGCACAAAAAAGTGACCGCAGCCACATGTTACACCCTATAGGCTCACTTTCGGGGCGAATATCGCAAATTTAAAAATCGAATTTAAAAATTGGCACAGCGCCAAAACCGAACGTCTGACGAAGTTGGTCATGCACAAAAAAGTGACCGCAGCCACATGTTACACCCTATAGGCTCACTTTCGGGGCCAATATCGCAAATTTAAAAATCGAATTTAAAAATTGGCACAGCGCCAAAACCGAACGTCTGACGAAATTGGTCATGCACAAAAAAGTGACCGCAGCCACATGTTACACCCTAAAGGCTCACTTCCGGGGCGAATATCGCAAATTTAAAAATCGAATTTAAAAATTGGCACAGCGCCAAAACCGAACGTCTGACGAAGTTGGTCATGCACAAAAAAGTGACCGCAGCCACATGTTACACCCTATAGGCTCACTCTCGGGGCGAATATCGCAAATTTAAAAATCGAATTTAAAAATTGGCACAGCGCCAAAACCGAACGTCTGACGAAGTTGGTCATGCACAAAAAAGTGACCGCAGCCACATGTTACACCCTATAGGCTCACTTTCGGGTCGAATATCGCAAATTTAAAAATCGAATTTAAAAATTGGCACAGCGCCAAAACCGAACGTCTGACGAACTTGGTCATGCACAAAAAGTGACCGCAGCCACATATTACACCCTATAGGCTCACTCTCGGGGCGAATATCGCAAATTTAAAAATATTTACTAGCAGAAATTATACGGATTTTCAGTTGTCCACTATTGAGGCGTCAAGAAAAGTCGTCAAAGTAAAACCCAAATTTCTGATTCAACGTGTATTGCTACTCTCTAAAATCTAAATTTCCGCTAGTAGAAAATCGGAAAATACGGTTGTCCACTTTTGGAGCATCATATTATTTGGTATTAAGAATCCGAGATTTGTAGTTGTCCACTTTTGAGGCATAAATAAACGACGTTTATTTGACGTTCCGCTCAAGCGAACGTTGCCAACGTTGGCCAACGTTAGCGTTGTTCGCGTGAGTGGAACGCAATGTTCGCCAATTATGTTGGCAAACCGCTGTTGGCCAGTGACGTATTTTAAAGATGGCGAAGAGCAGACGGCTAGTGTTCTTTGTACGGTTTTAATTTACGTTTCATACTTTTCGTTATAATTGGTGAATTGTTTTGAGCAGTTAGGGATCTTTTAAAGAAAAATAATGAGTTGGACAAAAAGCAGCCAACCAAACGATGTCACTGTCAATGGGCGCCGCCATTTTGAAAACGTAGTTTTTAAAATATCGTTCCACTTTATGGCCCTGTCACAAATAACGTTTTAGGCCAACGCATGAGTAGCGCGTTAAAAACAGTTGAAACGCTGGCAAACGCTGAACTTCCACAGAAAAAGTCAAGTGGAACCGTGATTTCAGCGTGTCCATAACGCGTTGTTAACGGGTTCATAACGTTCGCCAGCGCGTGAGTAACGCGTTAGTAACGCGCTCGACGACTGATGAACGACTGCCCAGCGCGTAAGTAGCGCGTTCCAACGCGCGCCAGCGTACTGCAACGACCACATGATTAGTTGTATAAAAAACCGACGCGCTACTACACTAATGGCCCTGTCACACCAGAACGTTTTAGGCCAAGGTGTTGGAATTTCGGTAACACGCGGGTAAACGTTGACCAACGCTAGGCCAGCGTATGCAACAAGCTAAGCGCGTTACCCACACGCTGTCACACGCTGTCACACGCTGAGGCAAAAATACATTTTTCAACATACCTAAAATTTTCAGCGTTTGCCAGCGTGTGACTGCACACACTGGCGGCGCGCAGGATGGTCGTTACTCACGCGTCGAACGCGCTAGACGATCGTTACTAACCCACTACTCACACGCTGGAAACCCGCTGTCGCATTTTTACTATAAATCAGTGATACGTTCCTCACACGCTGAGCGCGTTCCTCACACGATACTCACGCACTGGCATACGCTATGAACCCGTTATCAACCTGTATGGACAGGCTGAAATCACGGTTCCACTTGATTGCCAGCGTATCAACTATATTTAACGCGCTAATCATGCATTGGCCTAAAACGTTCTGGGGTGACAGGGCCATAACCAGCGTGTCGCCAGAGTACGCCAGTGTACGCCAGCGTGCGCCAGCGTGTGAGTAGCGGGTTGATAACAATCGTCTAGCGTGTTCGACGCGTGAGTAACAAACCTCCAACGCTCCGCCAGCGTGTCCAGTCACACGCTGGCAAACGCTGGAAATTGTATGTATGTTGAAAAAAAAAAAGTTTTTTCAGCGTGTGACAGCATGTCACAGCGCGTGAGTAACTTACTCACGCGCTGTGACATGCTGTCAGCGTGTTGCTAACGCTGGCCTAGCGTTGGTCAGCGTTTGCCAGCGTGTTGCCAAAATTACAACACGTTACTCACGCGTTGGCCATTAACTAACGCAAACTCAAAACGTAGGCGAACGTTCGCGCAAACAGTTCGCGTAAGTGGAACGCAGCCCCGGTG
>JBAIAA010001833.1:0-40651 GCA_037893245.1 Crossaster papposus | reverse complement strand
ACACTTCTTTCCCTTTACATATTTCTTATGCACACTTCTTTCCATTTACATATTTCTTATGCACACTTCTTTCCCTTTACATATTTCCTATGCACACTTCTTTCCCTTTACATATTTCTTATGCACACTTCTTTCCCTTTACATATTTCTTATGCACACTTCTTTCCCTTTACATATTTCTTATGCACACTTCTTTCCCTTTACATATTTCTTATGCACACTTCTTTCCCTTTACATATTTCTTATGCACACTTCTTTCCCTTTACATATTTCTTATGCACACTTCTTTCCCTTTACATATTTCTTATGCACACTTCTTTCCCTTTACATATTTCTTATGCACACTTCTTTCCCTTTACATATTTCTTATGCACACTTCTTTCCCTTTACATATTTCTTATGCACACTTCTTTCCCTTTACATATTTCTTATGCACACTTCTTTCCCTTTACATATTTAACTCGAGGGCTTGTTCCCACATCATGTGTTTATTTCTTATGCACACTTCTTTCCCTTTACATATTTCTTATGCACACTTCTTTCCCTTTACATATTTCTTATGCACACTTCTTTCCCTTTACACATTTCTTATGCACACTTCTTTCCCTTTACATATTTCTTATGCACACTTCTTTCCCTTTACATATTTCTTATGCACACTTCTTTCCCTTTACATATTTCTTATGCACACTTCTTTCCCTTTACATATTTCTTATGCACACTTCTTTCCCTTTACATATTTCTTATGCACACTTCTTTCCCTTTACATATTTCTTATGCACACTTCTTTCCCTTTACATATTTCTTATGCACACTTCTTTCCCTTTACATATTTCTTATGCACACTTCTTTCCCTTTACATATTTCTTATGCACACTTCTTTCCCTTTACATATTTCTTATGCACACTTCTTTCCCTTTACATATTTCTTATGCACACTTCTTTCCCTTTACATATTTCTTATGCACACTTCTTTCCCTTTACTAATTTCTTATGCACACTTCTTTCCCTTTACATATTTCTTATGCACACTTCTTTCCCTTTACATATTTCTTATGCACACTTCTTTCCCTTTACATATTTCTTATGCACACTTCTTTCCCTTTACATATTTCTTATGCACACTTCTTTCCCTTTACATATTTCTTATGCACACTTCTTTCCCTTTACATATTTCTTATGCACACTTCTTTCCCTTTACATATTTCTTATGCACACTTCTTTCCCTTTACATATTTCTTATGCACACTTCTTTCCCTTTACATATTTCTTATGCACACTTCTTTCCCTTTACATATTTCTTATGCACACTTCTTTCCCTTTACATATTTCTTATGCACACTTCTTTCCCTTTACATATTTCTTATGCACACTTCTTTCCCTTTACATATTTCGTATGCACACTTCTTTCCCTTTACATATTTCTTATGCACACTTCTTTCCCTTTACATATTTCTTATGCACACTTCTTTCCCTTTACATATTTCTTATGCACACTTCTTTCCCTTTACATATTTCTTATGCACACTTCTTTCCCTTTACATATTTCTTATGCACACTTCTTTCCCTTTACATATTTCTTATGCACACTTCTTTCCCTTTACTAATTTCTTATGCACACTTCTTTCCCTTTACATATTTCTTATGCACACTTCTTTCCCTTTACATATTTCTTATGCACACTTCTTTCCCTTTACATATTTCTTATGCACACTTCTTTCCCTTTACATATTTCTTATGCACACTTCTTTCCCTTTACATATTTCTTATGCACACTTCTTTCCCTTTACATATTTCTTATGCACACTTCTTTCCCTTTACATATTTCTTATGCACACTTCTTTCCCTTTACATATTTCTTATGCACACTTCTTTCCCTTTACATATTTCTTATGCACACTTCTTTCCCTTTACATATTTCTTATGCACACTTCTTTCCCTTTACATATTTCTTATGCACACTTCTTTCCCTTTACATATTTCTTATGCACACTTCTTTCCCTTTACATATTTCGTATGCACACTTCTTTCCCTTTACATATTTCTTATGCACACTTCTTTCCCTTTACATATTTCTTATGCACACTTCTTTCCCTTTACATATTTCTTATGCACACTTCTTTCCCTTTACATATTTCTTATGCACACTTCTTTCCCTTTACATATTTCTTATGCACACTTCTTTCCCTTTACATATTTCTTATGCACACTTCTTTCCCTTTACATATTTCTTATGCACACTTCTTTCCCTTTACATATTTCTTATGCACACTTCTTTCCCTTTACATATTTCTTATGCACACTTCTTTCCCTTTACATATTTCTTATGCACACTTCTTTCCCTTTACATATTTCTTATGCACACTTCTTTCCCTTTACATATTTCTTATGCACACTTCTTTCCCTTTACATATTTCTTATGCACACTTCTTTCCCCCAACATATTTCTTATGCACACTTCTTTCCCTTTACATATTTCTTATGCACACTTCTTTCCCTTTACATATTTCTTATGCACACTTCTTTCCCTTTACATATTTCTTATGCACACTTCTTTCCCTTTACATATTTCTTATGCACACTTATTTCCCTTTACATATTTCTTATGCACACTTCTTTTCCTTTACATATTTCTTATGCACACTTCTTTCCCTTTACATATTTCTTATGCACACTTCTTTCCCTTTACATATTTCTTATGCACACTTCTTTCCCTTTACATATTTCTTATGCACACATTCTTTCCCTTTACATATTTAACTCGAGGGCTTGTTCCCACATCATGTGTTTATTTCTTATGCACACTTCTTTCCCTTTACATATTTCTTATGCACACCTCTTTCCCTTTACATATTTCTTATGCACACTTCTTTCCCTTTACATATTTCTTATGCACACTTCTTTCCCTTTACATATTTCTTATGCACACTTCTTTCCCTTTACATATTTCTTATGCACACATTCTTTCCCTTTACATATTTAACTCGAGGGCTTGTTCCCACATCATGTGTTTATTTCTTATGCACACTTCTTTCCCTTTACATATTTCTTATGCACACCTCTTTCCCTTTACATATTTCTTATGCACACTTCTTTCCCTTTACATATTTCTTATGCACACTTCTTTCCCTTTACATATTTCTTATGCACACTTCTTTCCCTTTACATATTTCTTATGCACACTTCTTTCCCTTTACATATTTCTTATGCACACTTCTTTCCCTTTACATATTTCTTATGCACACTTCTTTCCCTTTACATATTTCTTATGCACACTTCTTTCCCTTTACATATTTCTTATGCACACTTCTTTCCCTTTACATATTTCTTATGCACACTTCTTTCCCTTTACATATTTCTTATGCACACTTCTTTCCCTTTACATATTTCTTATGCACACTTCTTTCCCTTTACATATTTCTTATGCACACTTCTTTCCCTTTACATATTTCTTATGCACACTTCTTTCCCTTTACATATTTCTTATGCACACTTCTTTCCCTTTACATATTTCTTATGCACACTTCTTTCCCTTTACATATTTCTTATGCACACTTCTTTCCCTGTACATATTTCTTATGCACACTTCTTTCCCTTTACATATTTCTTATGCACACTTCTTTCCCTTTACATATTTCTTATGCACACTTCTTTCCCTTTACATATTTAACTCGAGGGCTTGTTCCCACATCATGTGTTTATTTCTTATGCACACTTCTTTCCCTTTACATATTTCTTATGCACACTTCGTTCCCTTTACATATTTCTTATGCACACTTCTTTCCCTTTACATATTTCTTATGCACACTTCTTTCCCTTTACATATTTCTTATGCACACTTCTTTCCCTTTACATATTTCTTATGCACACTTCTTTCCCTTTACATATTTCTTATGCACACTTCTTTCCCTTTACATATTTATTATGCACACTTCTTTCCCTTTACATATTTCTTATGTACACTTCTTTCCCTTTACATATTTCTTATGCACACTTCTTTCCCTTTACATATTTCTTATGCACACTTCTTTCCCTTTACATATTTCTTATGCACACTTCTTTCCCTTTACATATTTCTTATGCACACTTCTTTCCCTTTACATATTTATTATGCACACTTCTTTCCCTTTACATATTTCGTATGCACACTTCTTTCCCTTTACATATTTCTTATGCACACTTCTTTCCCTTTACATATTTCTTATGCACACTTCTTTCCCTTTACATATTTCTTATGAACACTTCTTTCCCTTTACATATTTCTTATGCACACTTCTTTCCCTTTACATATTTCTTATGCACACTTCTTTCCCTTTACATATTTCTTATGCACACTTCTTTCCCTTTACATATTTCTTATGCACACTTCTTTCCCTTTACATATTTCTTATGCACACTTCTTTCCCTTTACATATTTCTTATGCACACTTCTTTCCCTTTACATATTTCTTATGCACACTTCTTTCCCTTTACATAATTCTTATGCACACTTCTTTCCCTTTACATATTTCTTATGCACACTTCTTTCCCTTTACATATTTCTTATGCACACTTCTTTCCCTTTACATATTTCTTATGCACACTTCTTTCCCTTTACATATTTCTTATGCACACTTCTTTCCCTTTACATATTTCTTATGCACACTTCTTTCCCTTTACATATTTCTTATGCACACTTCTTTCCCTTTACATATTTCTTATGCACACTTCTTTCCCTTTACATATTTCTTATGCACACTTCTTTCCCTGTACATATTTCTTATGCACACTTCTTTCCCTTTACATATTTCTTATGCACACTTCTTTCCCTTTACATATTTCTTATGCACACTTCTTTCCCTTTACATATTTAACTCGAGGGATTGTTCCCACATCATGTGTTTATTTCTTATGCACAATTCTTTCCCTTTACATATTTCTTATGAACACTTCTTTCCCTTTACATATTTCTTATGCACACTTCTTTCCCTTTACATATTTCTTATGCACACTTCTTTCCCTTTACATATTTCTTATGCACACTTCTTTCCCTTTACATATTTCTTATGCACACTTCTTTCCCTTTACATATTTCTTATGCACACTTCTTTCCCTTTACATATTTCTTATGCACACTTCTTTCCCTTTACATATTTCTTATGCACACTTCTTTCCCTTTACATAATTCTTATGCACACTTCTTTCCCTTTACATATTTCTTATGCACACTTCTTTCCCTTTACATATTTCTTATGCACACTTCTTTCCCTTTACATATTTCTTATGCACACTTCTTTCCCTTTACATATTTCTTATGCACACTTCTTTCCCTTTACATATTTCTTATGCACACTTCTTTCCCTTTACATATTTCTTATGCACACTTCTTTCCCTTTACATATTTCTTATGCACACTTCTTTCCCTTTACATATTTCTTATGCACACTTCTTTCCCTTTACATATTTCTTATGCACACTTCTTTCCCTTTACATATTTAACTCGAGGGCTTGTTCCCACATCATGTGTTTATTTCTTATGCACACTTCTTTCCCTTTACATATTTCTTATGCACACTTCTTTCCCTTTACATATTTCTTATGCACACTTCTTTCCCTTTACATATTTCTTATGCACACTTCTTTCCCTTTACATATTTAACTCGAGGGCTTGTTCCCACATCATGTGTTTATTTCTTATGCACACTTCTTTCCCTTTAGATATTTCTTATGCACACTTCTTTCCCTTTACATATTTCTTATGCACACTTCTTTCCCTTTACATATTTCTTATGCACACTTCTTTCCCTTTACATATTTCTTATGCACACTTCTTTCCCTTTACATATTTCTTATGCACACTTCTTTCCCTTTACATATTTCTTATGCACACTTCTTTCCCTTTACATAATTCTTATGCACACTTCTTTCCCTTTACATATTTCTTATGCACACTTCTTTCCCTTTACATATTTCTTATGCACACTTCTTTCCCTTTACATATTTCTTATGCACACTTCTTTCCCTTTACATATTTCTTATGCACACTTCTTTCCCTTTACATATTTCTTATGCACACTTCTTTCCCTTTACATATTTCTTATGCACACTTCTTTCCCTTTACATATTTCTTATGCACACTTCTTTCCCTTTACATATTTCTTATGCACACTTCTTTCCCTTTACATATTTCTTATGCACACTTCTTTCCCTTTACATATTTAACTCGAGGGCTTGTTCCCACATCATGTGTTTATTTCTTATGCACACTTCTTTCCCTTTACATATTTCTTATGCACACTTCTTTCCCTTTACATATTTCTTATGCACACTTCTTTCCCTTTACATATTTCTTATGCACACTTCTTTCCCTTTACATATTTAACTCGAGGGCTTGTTCCCACATCATGTGTTTATTTCTTATGCACACTTCTTTCCCTTTAGATATTTCTTATGCACACTTCTTTCCCTTTACATATTTCTTATGCACACTTCTTTCCCTTTACATATTTCTTATGCACACTTCTTTCCCTTTACATATTTCTTATGCACACTTCTTTCCCTTTACATATTTCTTATGCACACTTCTTTCCCTTTACATATTTCTTATGCACACTTCTTTCCCTTTACATATTTCTTATGCACACTTCTTTCCCTTTACATATTTCTTATGCACACTTCTTTCCCTTTACATATTTCTTATGCACACTTCTTTCCCTTTACATATTTCTTATGCACACTTCTTTCCCTTTACATATTTAACTCGAGGGCTTGTTCCCACATCATGTGTTTATTTCTTATGCACACTTCTTTCCCTTTACATATTTCTTATGCACACTTCTTTCCCTTTACATATTTCTTATGCACACTTCTTTCCCTTTAAATATTTCTTATGCACACTTCTTTCCCTTTACATATTTCTTATGCACACTTCTTTCCCTTTACATATTTCTTATGCACACTTCTTTCCCTTTACATATTTCTTATGCACACTTCTTTCCCTTTACATATTTCTTATGCACACTTCTTTCCCTTTACATATTTCTTATGCACACTTCTTTCCCTTTACATATTTCTTATGCACACTTCTTTCCCTTTACATATTTCTTATGCACACTTCTTTCCCTTTACATATTTCTTATGCACACTTATTTCCCTTTACATATTTCTTATGCACACTTCTTTCCCTTTACATATTTCTTATGCACACTTCTTTCCCTTTACATATTTCTTATGCACACTTCTTTCCCTTTACATATTTCTTATGCACACTTCTTTCCCTTTACATATTTCTTATGCACACTTCTTTCCCTTTACATATTTCTTATGCACACTTCTTTCCCTTTACATATTTCTTATGCACACTTCTTTCCCTTTACATATTTCTTATGCACACTTCTTTCCCTTTACATATTTCTTATGCACTCTTCTTTCCCTTTACATATTTCTTATGCACACTTCTTTCCCTTTACATATTTCTTATGCACACTTCTTTCCCTTTACATATTTCTTATGCACACTTCTTTCCCTTTACATATTTCTTATGCACACTTCTTTCCCTTTACATATTTCTTATGCACACTTCTTTCCCTTTACATATTTAACTCGAGGGCTTGTTCCCACATCATGTGTTTATTTCTTATGCACACTTCTTTCCCTTTACATATTTCTTATGCACACTTCTTTCCCTTTACATATTTCTTATGCACACTTCTTTCCCTTTACATATTTCTTATGCACACTTCTTTCCCTTTACATATTTCTTATGCAAACTTCTTTCCCTTTACATATTTCTTATGCACACTTCTTTCCCTTTACATATTTCTTATGCACACTTCTTTCCCTTTACATATTTCTTATGCACACTTCTTTCCCTTTACATATTTCTTATGCACAATTCTTTCCCTTTACATATTTATTATGCACACTTCTTTCCTTTTACATATTTCTTATGCACACTTCTTTCCCTTTACATATTTCTTATGCACACTTCTTTCCCTTTACATATTTCTTATGCACACTTCTTTCCCTTTACATATTTCTTATGCACACTTCTTTCCCTTTACATATTTCTTATGCACACTTCTTTCCCTTTACATATTTCTTATGCACACTTCTTTCCCTTTACATATTTCTTATGCACACTTCTTTCCCTTTACATATTTCTTATGCACACTTCTTTCCCTTTACATATTTCTTATGCACACTTCTTTCCCTTTACATATTTCTTATGCACACTTCTTTCCCTTTACATATTTCTTATGCACACTTCTTTCCCTTTACATATTTCTTATGCACACTTCTTTCCCTTTACATATTTAACTCGAGGGCTTGTTCCCACATCATGTGTTTATTTCTTATGCACACTTCTTTCCCTTTACATATTTCTTATGCACACTTCTTTCCCTTTACATATTTCTTATGCACACTTCTTTCCCTTTACATATTTCTTATGCACACTTCTTTCCCTTTACATATTTCTTATGCACACTTCTTTCCCTTTACATATTTCTTATGCACACTTCTTTCCCTTTACATATTTCTTATGCACACTTCTTTCCCTTTACATATTTCTTATGCACACTTTTTTCCCTTTACATATTTCTTATGCACACTTCTTTCCCTTTACATATTTCTTATGCACACTTCTTTCCCTTTACATATTTCTTATGCACACTTCTTTCCCTTTACATATTTCTTATGCACACTTCTTTCCCTTTACATATTTCTTATGCACACTTCTTTCCCTTTACATATTTCTTATGCACCCTTCTTTCCCTTTACATATTTCTTATGCACACTTCTTTCCCTTTACATATTTAACTCGAGGGCTTGTTCCCACATCATGTGTTTATTTCTTATGCACACTTCTTTCCCTTTACATATTTCTTATGCACACTTCTTTCCCTTTACATATTTCTTATGCACACTTCTTTCCCTTTACATATTTCTTATGCACACTTCTTTCCCTTTACATATTTCTTATGCACACTTCTTTCCCTTTACATATTTCTTATGCACACTTCTTTCCCTTTACATATTTCTTATGCACACTTCTTTCCCTTTACATATTTCTTATGCACACTTCTTTCCCTTTACATATTTAACTCGAGGGCTTGTTTCGACATCATGTGTTTATTTCTTATGCACACTTCTTTCCCTTTACATATTTCTTATGCACACTTCTTTCCCTTTACATATTTCTTATGCACACTTCTTTCCCTTTACATATTTCTTATGCACACTTCTTTCCCTTTACATATTTCTTATGCACACTTCTTTCCCTTTACATATTTCTTATGCACACTTCTTTCCCTTTACATATTTCTTATGCACACTTCTTTCCCTTTACATATTTAACTCGAGGGCTTGTTCCCACATCATGTGTTTTTTTCTTATGCACACTTCTTTCCCTTTACATATTTCTTATGCACACTTCTTTCCCTTTACATATTTCTTATGCACACTTCTTTCCCTTTACATATTTCTTATGCACACTTCTTTCCCTTTACATATTTCTTATGCACACTTCTTTCCCTTTACATATTTCTTATGCACACTTCTTTCCCTTTACATATTTCTTATGCACACTTCTTTCACTTTACATATTTCTTATGCACACTTCTTTCCCTTTACATATTTCTTATGCACACTTCTTTCCCTTTACATATTTCTTATGCACACTTCTTTCCCTTTACATATTTCTTATGCACACTTCTTTCCCTTTACATATTTCTTATGCACACTTCTTTCCCTTTACATATTTCTTATGCACACTTCTTTCCCTTTACATATTTCTTATGCACACTTCTTTCCCTTTACATATTTCTTATGCACACTTCTTTCCCTTTACATATTTCTTATGCACACTTCTTTCCCTTTACATATTTCTTATGCATACTTCTTTCCCTTTACATATTTCTTATGCACACTTCTTTCCCTTTACATATTTCTTATGCACACTTCTTTCCCTTTACATATTTCTTATGCACACTTCTTTCCCTTTACATATTTCTTATGCACACTTCTTTCCCTTTACATATTTCTTATGCACAATTCTTTCCCTTTACATATTTCTTATGCACACTTCTTTCCCTTTACATATTTCTTATGCACACTTCTTTCCCTTTACATATTTCTTATGCACACTTCTTTCCCTTTACATATTTCTTATGCACACTTCTTTCCCTTTACATATTTAACTCGAGGGCTTGTTTCGACATCATGTGTTTATTTCTTATTCACACTTCTTTCCCTTTACATATTTCTTATGCACACTTCTTTCCCTTTACATATTTCTTATGCACACTTCTTTCCCTTTACATATTTCTTATGCACACTTCTTTCCCTTTACATATTTCTTATGCACACTTCTTTCCCTTTACATATTTCTTATGCACACTTCTTTCCCTTTACATATTTCTTATGCACACTTCTTTCCCTTTACATATTTCTTATGCACACTTCTTTCCCTTTACATATTTCTTATGCACACTTCTTTCCCTTTACATATTTCTTATGCACACTTCTTTCCCTTTACATATTTCTTATGCACACTTCTTTCCCTTTACATATTTAACTCGAGGGCTTGTTCCCACATCATGTGTTTATTTCTTATGCACACTTCTTTCCCTTTACATATTTCTTATGCACACTTCTTTCCCTTTACATATTTCTTATGCACACTTCTTTCCCTTTACATATTTCTTATGCACACTTCTTTCCCTTTACATATTTCTTATGCACACTTCTTTCCCTTTACATATTTCTTATGCACACTTCTTTCCCTTTACATATTTCTTATGCACACTTCTTTCCCTTTACATATTTCTTATGCACACTTCTTTCCCTTTACATATTTCTTATGCACACTTCTTTCCCTTTACATATTTCTTATGCACACTTCTTTCCCTTTACATATTTCTTATGCACACTTCTTTCCCTTTACATATTTCTTATGCACACTTCTTTCCCTTTACATATTTCTTATGCACACTTCTTTCCCTTTACATATTTCTTATGCACACTTCTTTCCCTTTACATATTTCTTATGCACTCTTCTTTCCCTTTACATATTTCTTATGCACACTTCTTTCCCTTTACATATTTCTTATGCACACTTCTTTCCCTTTACATATTTCTTATGCACACTTCTTTCCCTTTACATATTTCTTATGCACACTTCTTTCCCTTTACATATTTAACTCGAGGGCTTGTTCCCACATCATGTGTTTATTTCTTATGCACACTTCTTTCCCTTTACATATTTCTTATGCACACTTCTTTCCCTTTACATATTTCTTATGCACACTTCTTTCCCTTTACATATTTCTTATGCACACTTCTTTCCCTTTACATATTTCTTATGCACACTTCTTTCCCTTTACATATTTCTTATGCACACTTCTTTCCCTTTACATATTTATTATGCACACTTCTTTCCCTTTACATATTTCTTATGCACACTTCTTTCCCTTTACATATTTAACTCGAGGGCTTGTTTCGACATCATGTGTTTATTTCTGATGCACACTTCTTTCCCTTTACATATTTCTTATGCACACTTCTTTCCCTTTACATATTTCTTATGCACACTTCTTTCCCTTTACATATTTCTTATGCACACTTCTTTCCCTTTACATATTTCTTATGCACACTTCTTTCCCTTTACATATTTCTTATGCACACTTCTTTCCCTTTACATATTTCTTATGCACACTTCTTTCCCTTTACATATTTCTTATGCACACTTCTTTCCCTTTACATATTTCTTATGCACAATTCTTTCCCTTTACATATTTCTTATGCACACTTCTTTCCCTTTACATATTTCTTATGCACACTTCTTTCCCTTTACATATTTCTTATGCACACTTCTTTCCCTTTACATATTTCTTATGCACACTTCTTTCCCTTTACATATTTAACTCGAGGGCTTGTTTCGACATCATGTGTTTATTTCTTATTCACACTTCTTTCCCTTTACATATTTCGTATGCACACTTCTTTCCCTTTACATATTTCTTATGCACACTTCTTTCCCTTTACATATTTCTTATGCACACTTCTTTCCCTTTACATATTTCTTATGCACACTTCTTTCCCTTTACATATTTCTTATGCACACTTCTTTCCCTTTACATATTTCTTATGCACACTTCTTTCCCTTTACATATTTCTTATGCACACTTCTTTCCCTTTACATATTTCTTATGCACACTTCTTTCCCTTTACATATTTCTTATGCACACTTCTTTCCCTTTACATATTTCTTATGCACACTTCTTTCCCTTTACATATTTAACTCGAGGGCTTGTTCCCACATCATGTGTTTATTTCTTATGCACACTTCTTTCCCTTTACATATTTCTTATGCACACTTCTTTCCCTTTACATATTTCTTATGCACACTTCTTTCCCTTTACATATTTCTTATGCACACTTCTTTCCCTTTACATATTTCTTATGCACACTTCTTTCCCTTTACATATTTCTTATGCACACTTCTTTCCCTTTACATATTTCTTATGCACACTTCTTTCCCTTTACATATTTCTTATGCACACTTCTTTCCCTTTACATATTTCTTATGCACACTTCTTTCCCTTTACATATTTCTTATGCACACTTCTTTCCCTTTACATATTTCTTATGCACACTTCTTTCCCTTTACATATTTCTTATGCACACTTCTTTCCCTTTACATATTTCTTATGCACACTTCTTTCCCTTTACATATTTCTTATGCACACTTCTTTCCCTTTACATATTTCTTATGCACTCTTCTTTCCCTTTACATATTTCTTATGCACACTTCTTTCCCTTTACATATTTCTTATGCACACTTCTTTCCCTTTACATATTTCTTATGCACACTTCTTTCCCTTTACATATTTCTTATGCACACTTCTTTCCCTTTACATATTTATTATGCACACTTCTTTCCCTTTACATATTTCTTATGCACACTTCTTTCCCTTTACATATTTCTTATGCACACTTCTTTCCCTTTACATATTTCTTATGCACACTTCTTTCCCTTTACATATTTATTATGCACACTTCTTTCCCTTTACATATTTCTTATGCACACTTCTTTCCCTTTACATATTTAACTCGAGGGCTTGTTTCGACATCATGTGTTTATTTCTGATGCACACTTCTTTCCCTTTACATATTTCTTATGCACACTTCTTTCCCTTTACATATTTCTTATGCACACTTCTTTCCCTTTACATATTTCTTATGCACACTTCTTTCCCTTTACATATTTCTTATGCACACTTCTTTCCCTTTACATATTTCTTATGCACACTTCTTTCCCTTTACATATTTAACTCGAGTGCTTGTTCCCACATCATGTGTTTATTTCTTATGCACACTTCTTTCCCTTTATTATTTCTTATGCACACTTCTTTCCCTTTATTATTTCTTATGCACACTTCTTTCCCTTTACATATTTCTTATGCACACTTCTCTCCCTTTACATATTTCTTATGCACACTTCTTTCCCTTTACATATTTCTTATGCACACTTCTTTCCCTTTACATATTTCTTATGCACACTTCTTTCCCTTTACATATTTCTTATGCACACTTCTTTCCCTTTACATATTTCTTATGCACACTTCTTTCCCTTTACATATTTCTTATGCACACTTCTTTCCCTTTACATATTTCTTATGCACACTTCTTTCCCTTTACATATTTCTTATGCACACTTCTTTCCCTTTACATATTTAACTCGAGGGCTTGTTCCCACATCATGTGTTTATTTCTTATGCACACTTCTTTCCCTTTACATATTTCTTATGCACACTTCTTTCCCTTTACATATTTAACTCGAGGGCTTGTTCCCACATCATGTGTTTATTTCTTATGCACACTTCTTTCCCTTTACATATTTCTTATGCACACTTCTTTCCCTTTACATATTTCTTATGCACACTTCTTTCCCTTTACATATTTCTTATGCACACTTCTTTCCCTTTACATATTTCTTATGCACACTTCTTTCCCTTTACATATTTCTTATGCACACTTCTTTCCCTTTACATATTTCTTATGCACACTTCTTTCCCTTTACATATTTCTTATGCACACTTCTTTCCCTTTACATATTTCTTATGCACACTTCTTTCCCTTTACATATTTCTTATGCACACTTCTTTCCCTTTACATATTTCTTATGCACACTTCTTTCCCTTTACATATTTCTTATGCACACTTCTTTCCCTTTACATATTTCTTATGCACACTTCTTTCCCTTTACATATTTAACTCGAGGGCTTGTTCCCACATCATGTGTTTATTTCTTATGCACACTTCTTTCCCTTTACATATTTCTTATGCACACTTCTTTCCCTTTACATATTTCTTATGCACACTTCTTTCCCTTTACATATTTCTTATGCACACTTCTTTCCCTTTACATATTTCTTATGCACACTTCTTTCCCTTTACATATTTAACTCGAGGGCTTGTTCCCACATCATGTGTTTATTTCTTATGCACACTTCTTTCCCTTTACATATTTCTTATGCACACTTCTTTCCCTTTACATATTTCTTATGCACACTTCTTTCCCTTTACATATTTCTTATGCACACTTCTTTCCCTTTACATATTTCTTATGCACACTTCTTTCCCTTTACATATTTCTTATGCACACTTCTTTCCCTTTACATATTTCTTATTCACACTTCTTTCCCTTTACATATTTAACTCGAGGGCTTGTTCCCACATCATGTGTTTATTTCTTATGCACACTTCTTTCCCTTTACATATTTCTTATGCACACTTCTTTCCCTTTACATATTTCTTATGCACACTTCTTTCCCTTTACATATTTCTTATGCACACTTCTTTCCCTTTACATATTTCTTATGCACACTTCTTTCCATTTACATATTTCTTATGCACACTTCTTTCCCTTTACATATTTCTTATGCACACTTCTTTCCCTTTACATATTTCTTATGCACACTTCTTTCCCTTTACATATTTCTTATGCACACTTCTTTCCCTTTACATATTTCTTATGCACACTTCTTTCCCTTTACATATTTCTAATGCACACTTCTTTCCCTTTACATATTTCTTATACACACTTCTTTCCCTTTACATATTTAACTCGAGGGCTTGTTCCCACATCATGTGTTTATTTCTTATGCACACTTCTTTCCCTTTACATATTTCGTATGCACACTTCTTTCCCTTTACATATTTCTTATGCACACTTCTTTCCCTTTACATATTTCTTATGCACACTTCTTTCCCTTTACATATTTCTTATGCACACTTCTTTCCCTTTACATATTTCTTATGCACACTTCTTTCCCTTTACATATTTCTTATGCACACTTCTTTCCCTTTACATATTTCTTATGCACACTTCTTTCCCTTTACATATTTCTTTTGCACACTTCTTTCCCTTTACATATTCCTTATGCACACTTCTTTCCCTTTACATATTTCTTATGCACACTTCTTTCCCTTTACATATTTAACTCGAGGGCTTGTTCCCACATCATGTGTTTATTTCTTATGCACACTTCTTTCCCTTTATTATTTCTTATGCACACTTCTTTCCCTTTATTATTTCTTATGCACACTTCTTTCCCTTTACATATTTCTTATGCACACTTCTTTCCCTTTACATATTTCTTATGCACACTTCTTTCCCTTTACATATTTCTTTTGCACACTTCTTTCCCTTTACATATTTCTTATGCACACTTCTTTCCCTTTACATATTTCTTATGCACACTTCTTTCCCTTTACATATTTAACTCGAGGGCTTGTTCCCACATCATGTGTTTATTTCTTATGCACACTTCTTTCCCTTTACATATTTCTTATGCACACTTCTTTCCCTTTACATATTTCTTATGCACACTTCTTTCCCTTTACATATTTCTTATGCACACTTCTTTCCCTTTACATATTTCTTATGCACACTTCTTTCCCTTTACATATTTCTTATGCACACTTCTTTCCCTTTACATATTTCTTTTGCACACTTCTTTCCCTTTACATATTTAACTCGAGGGCTTGTTCCCACATCATGTGTTTATTTCTTATGCACACTTCTTTCCCTTTACATATTTCTTATGCACACTTCTTTCCCTTTACATATTTCTTATGCACACTTCTTTCCCTTTACATATTTCTTATGCACACTTCTTTCCCTTTACATATTTCTTATGCACACTTCTTTCCCTTTACATATTTCTTATGCACACTTCTTTCCCTTTACATATTTCTTATGCACACTTCTTTCCCTTTACATATTTCTTATGCACACTTCTTTCCCTTTACATATTTCTTATGCACACTCCTTTCCCTTTACATATTTCTTATGCACCCTTCTTTCCCTTTACATATTTCTTATGCACACTTCTTTCCCTTTACATATTTCTTATGCACACTTCTTTCCCTTTACATATTTCTTATGCACACTTCTTTCCCTTTACATATTTCTTATGCACACTTCTTTCCCTTTACATATTTCTTATGCACACTTCTTTCCCTTTACATATTTCTTATGCACACTTCTTTCCCTTTACATATTTCTTATGCACACTTCTTTCCCTTTACATATTTCTTATGCACACTTCTTTCCCTTTACATATTTCTTATGCACACTTCTTTCCCTTTACATATTTAACTCGAGGGCTTGTTCCCACATCATGTGTTTATTTCTTATGCACACTTCTTTCCCTTTACATATTTCTTATGCACACTTCTTTCCCTTTACATATTTCTTATGCACACTTCTTTCCCTTTACATATTTCTTATGCACAATTCTTTCCCTTTACATATTTCTTATGCACACTTCTTTCCCTTTACATATTTCTTATGCACACTTCTTTCCCTTTACATATTTCTTATGCACACTTCTTTCCCTTTACATATTTCTTATGCACACTTCTTTCCCTTTAAATATTTAACTCGAGGGCTTGTTTCGACATCATGTGTTTATTTCTTATGCACACTTCTTTCCCTTTACATATTTCTTATGCACACTTCTTTCCCTTTACATATTTCTTATGCACACTTCTTTCCCTTTACATATTTCTTATGCACACTTCTTTCCCTTTACATATTTCTTATGCACACTTCTGTCCCTTTACATATTTCTTATGCACACTTCTTTCCCTTTACATATTTCTTATGCACACTTCTTTCCCTTTACATATTTCTTATGCACACTTCTTTCCCTTTACATATTTCTTATGCACACTTCTTTCCCTTTACATATTTCTTATGCACACTTCTTTCCCTTTATATATTTCTTATGCACACTTCTTTCCCTTTACATATTTCTTATGCACACTTCTTTCCCTTTACATATTTAACTCGAGGGCTTGTTCCCACATCATGTGTTTATTTCTTATGCACACTTCTTTCCCTTTACATATTTCTTATGCACACTTCTTTCCCTTTACATATTTCTTATGCACACTTCTTTCCCTTTACATATTTCTTATGCACACTTCTTTCCCTTTACATATTTCTTATGCACACTTCTTTCCCTTTACATATTTCTTATGCACACTTCTTTCCCTTTACATATTTCTTATGCACACTTCTTTCCCTTTACATATTTCTTATGCACACTTCTTTCCCTTTACATATTTCTTATGCACACTTCTTTCCCTTTACATATTTCTTATGCACACTTCTTTCCCTTTACATATTTCTTATGCACACTTCTTTCCCTTTACATATTTCTTATGCACACTTCTTTCCCTTTACATATTTCTTATGCACACTTCTTTCCCTTTACATATTTCTTATGCACACTTCTTTCCCTTTACATATTTCTTATGCACACTTCTTTCCCTTTACATATTTCTTATGCACACTTCTTTCCCTTTACATATTTCTTATGCACACTTCTTTCCCTTTACATATTTCTTATGCACACTTCTTTCCCTTTACATATTTCTTATGCACACTTCTTTCCCTTTACATATTTCTTATGCACACTTCTTTCCCTTTACATATTTCTTATGCACACTTCTTTCCCTTTACATATTTCTTATGCACACTTCTTTCCCTTTACATATTTCTTATGCACACTTCTTTCCCTTTACATATTTCTTATGCACACTTCTTTCCCTTTACATATTTCTTATGCACACTTCTTTCCCTTTACATATTTCTTATGCACACTTCTTTCCCTTTACATATTTCTTATGCACACTTCTTTCCCTTTACATATTTCTTATGCACACTTCTTTCCCTTTACATATTTCTTATGCACACTTCTTTCCCTTTACATATTTCTTATGCACACTTCTTTCCCTTTACTAATTTCTTATGCACACTTCTTTCCCTTTACATATTTCTTATGCACACTTCTTTCCCTTTACATATTTCTTATGCACACTTCTTTCCCTTTACATATTTCTTATGCACACTTCTTTCCCTTTACATATTTCTTATGCACACTTCTTTCCCTTTACATATTTCTTATGCACACTTCTTTCCCTTTACATATTTCTTATGCACACTTCTTTCCCTTTACATATTTCTTATGCACACTTCTTTCCCTTTACATATTTCTTATGCACACTTCTTTCCCTTTACATATTTCTTATGCACACTTCTTTCCCTTTACATATTTCTTATGCACACTTCTTTCCCTTTACATATTTCTTATGCACACTTCTTTCCCTTTACATATTTCTTATGCACACTTCTTTCCCTTTACATATTTCTTATGCACACTTCTTTCCCTTTACATATTTCTTATGCACACTTCTTTCCCTTTACATATTTCTTATGCACACTTCTTTCCCTTTACATATTTCTTATGCACACTTCTTTCCCTTTACATATTTCTTATGCACACTTCTTTCCCTTTACATATTTCTTATGCACACTTCTTTCCCTTTACATATTTCTTATGCACACTTCTTTCCCTTTACATATTTCTTATGCACACTTCTTTCCCTTTACATATTTCTTATGCACACTTCTTTCCCTTTACATATTTCTTATGCACACTTCTTTCCCTTTACATATTTCTTATGCACACTTCTTTCCCTTTACATATTTCTTATGCACACTTCTTTCCCTTTACATATTTCTTATGCACACTTCTTTCCCTTTACATATTTCTTATGCACACTTCTTTCCCTTTACATATTTCTTATGCACACTTCTTTCCCTTTACATATTTCTTATGCACACTTCTTTCCCTTTACATATTTCTTATGCACACTTCTTTCCCTTTACTAATTTCTTATGCACACTTCTTTCCCTTTACATATTTCTTATGCACACTTCTTTCCCTTTACATATTTCTTATGCACACTTCTTTCCCTTTACATATTTCTTATGCACACTTCTTTCCCTTTACATATTTCTTATGCACACTTCTTTCCCTTTACATATTTCTTATGCACACTTCTTTCCCTTTACATATTTCTTATGCACACTTCTTTCCCTTTACATATTTCTTATGCACACTTCTTTCCCTTTACATATTTCTTATGCACACTTCTTTCCCTTTACATATTTCTTATGCACACTTCTTTCCCTTTACATATTTCTTATGCACACTTCTTTCCCTTTACATATTTCTTATGCACACTTCTTTCCCTTTACATATTTCTTATGCACACTTCTTTCCCTTTACATATTTCTTATGCACACTTCTTTCCCTTTACATATTTCTTATGCACACTTCTTTCCCTTTACATATTTCTTATGCACACTTCTTTCCCTTTACATATTTCTTATGCACACTTCTTTCCCTTTACATATTTCTTATGCACACTTCTTTCCCTTTACATATTTCTTATGCACACTTCTTTCCCTTTACATATTTCTTATGCACACTTCTTTCCCTTTACATATTTCTTATGCACACTTCTTTCCCTTTACATATTTCTTATGCACACTTCTTTCCCTTTACATATTTCTTATGCACACTTCTTTCCCTTTACATATTTCTTATGCACACTTCTTTCCCTTTACATATTTCTTATGCACACTTCTTTCCCTTTACATATTTCTTATGCACACTTCTTTCCCTTTACATATTTCTTATGCACACTTCTTTCCCTTTACACATTTCTTATGCACACTTCTTTCCCTTTACACATTTCTTATGCACACTTCTTTCCCTTTACACATTTCTTATGCACACTTCTTTCCCTTTACACATTTCTTATGCACACTTCTTTCCCTTTACATATTTATTATGCACACTTCTTTCCCTTTACATATTTCTTATGCACACTTCTTTCCCTTTACATATTTCTTATGCACACTTCTTTCCCTTTACATATTTCTTATGCACACTTCTTTCCCTTTACATATTTCTTATGCACACTTCTTTCCCTTTACATATTTCTTATGCACACTTCTTTCCCTTTACATATTTCTTATGCACACTTCTTTCCCTTTACATATTTCTTATGCACACTTCTTTCCCTTTACATATTTCTTATGCACACTTCTTTCCCTTTACATATTTCTTATGCACACTTCTTTCCCTTTACATATTTCTTATGCACACTTCTTTCCCTTTACATATTTATTATGCACACTTCTTTCCCTTTACATATTTCTTATGCACACTTCTTTCCCTTTACATATTTCTTATGCACACTTCTTTCCCTTTACATATTTCTTATGCACACTTCTTTCCCTTTACATATTTCTTATGCACTCTTCTTTCCCTTTACATATTTCTTATGCACACTTCTTTCCCTTTACATATTTCTTATGCACTCTTCTTTCCCTTTACATATTTCTTATGCACACTTCTTTCCCTTTACATATTTCTTATGCACACTTCTTTCCCTTTACATATTTCTTATGCACACTTCTTTCCCTTTACATATTTCTTATGCACACTTCTTTCCCTTTACATATTTAACTCGAGGGCTTGTTCCCACATCATGTGTTTATTTCTTATGCACACTTCTTTCCCTTTACATATTTCTTATGCACACTTCTTTCCCTTTACATATTTCTTATGCACACTTCTTTCCCTTTACATATTTCTTATGCACACTTCTTTCCCTTTACATATTTCTTATGCACACTTCTTTCCCTTTACATATTTCTTATGCACACTTCTTTCCCTTTACATATTTCTTATGCACACTTCTTTCCCTTTACATATTTCTTATGCACACTTCTTTCCCTTTACATATTTAACTCGAGGGCTTGTTTCGACATCATGTGTTTATTTCTGATGCACACTTCTTTCCCTTTACATATTTCTTATGCACACTTCTTTCCCTTTACATATTTCTTATGCACACTTCTTTCCCTTTACATATTTCTTATGCACACTTCTTTCCCTTTACATATTTCTTATGCACACTTCTTTCCCTTTACATATTTCTTATGCACACTTCTTTCCCTTTACATATTTAACTCGAGTGCTTGTTCCCACATCATGTGTTTATTTCTTATGCACACTTCTTTCCCTTTATTATTTCTTATGCACACTTCTTTCCCTTTATTATTTCTTATGCACACTTCTTTCCCTTTACATATTTAACTCGAGGGCTTGTTCCCACATCATGTGTTTATTTCTTATGCACACTTCTTTCCCTTTACATATTTCTTATGCACACTTCTTTCCCTTTACATATTTCTTATGCACACTTCTTTCCCTTTACATATTTCTTATGCACACTTCTTTCCCTTTACATATTTCTTATGCACACTTCTTTCCCTTTACATATTTCTTATGCACACTTCTTTCCCTTTACATATTTCTTATGCACACTTCTTTCCCTTTACATATTTCTTATGCACACTTCTTTCCCTTTACATATTTCTTATGCACACTTCTTTCCCTTTACATATTTCTTATGCACACTTCTTTCCCTTTACATATTTCTTATGCACACTTCTTTCCCTTTACATATTTAACTCGAGGGCTTGTTCCCACATCATGTGTTTATTTCTTATGCACACTTCTTTCCCTTTACATATTTCTTATGCACACTTCTTTCCCTTTACATATTTCTTATGCACACTTCTTTCCCTTTACATATTTCTTATGCACACTTCTTTCCCTTTACATATTTCTTATGCACACTTCTTTCCCTTTACATATTTAACTCGAGGGCTTGTTCCCACATCATGTGTTTATTACTTATGCACACTTCTTTCCCTTTACATATTTCTTATGCACACTTCTTTCCCTTTACATATTTCTTATGCACACTTCTTTCCCTTTACATATTTCTTATGCACACTTCTTTCCCTTTACATATTGCTTATGCACACTTCTTTCCCTTTACATATTTCTTATGCACACTTCTTTCCCTTTACATATTTCTTATGCACACTTCTTTCCCTTTACATATTTAACTCGAGGGCTTGTTCCCACATCATGTGTTTATTTCTTATGCACACTTCTTTCCCTTTACATATTTCTTATGCACACTTTTTTCCCTTTACATATTTCTTATGCACACTTCTTTCCCTTTACATATTTCTTATGCACACTTCTTTCCCTTTACATATTTCTTATGCACACTTCTTTCCATTTACATATTTCTTATGCACACTTCTTTCCCTTTACATATTTCTTATGCACACTTCTTTCCCTTTACATATTTCTTATGCACACTTCTTTCCCTTTACATATTTCTTATGCACACTTCTTTCCCTTTACATATTTCTTAAGCACACTTCTTTCCCTTTACATATTTCTTATGCACACTTCTTTCCCTTTACATATTTCTTATGCACACTTCTTTCCCTTTACATATTTAACTCGAGGGCTTGTTCCCACATCATGTGTTTATTTCTTATGCACACTTCTTTCCCTTTACATATTTCTTATGCACACTTCTTTCCCTTTACATATTTCGTATGCACACTTCTTTCCCTTTACATATTTCTTATGCACACTTCTTTCCCTTTACATATTTCTTATGCACACTTCTTTCCCTTTACATATTTCTTATGCACACTTCTTTCCCTTTACATATTTCTTATGCACACTTCTTTCCTTTTACATATTTCTTATGCACACTTCTTTCCCTTTACATATTTCTTATGCACACTTCTTTCCCTTTACATATTTCTTATGCACACTTCTTTCCCTTTACATATTTCTTATGCACACTTCTTTCCCTTTACATATTTAACTCGAGGGCTTGTTCCCACATCATGTGTTTATTTCTTATGCACACTTCTTTCCCTTTATTATTTCTTATGCACACTTCTTTCCCTTTATTATTTCTTATGCACACTTCTTTCCCTTTACATATTTCTTATGCACACTTCTTTCCCTTTACATATTTCTTATGCACACTTCTTTCCCTTTACATATTTCTTTTGCACACTTCTTTCCCTTTACATATTTCTTATGCACACTTCTTTCCCTTTACATATTTCTTATGCACACTTCTTTCCCTTTACATATTTAACTCGAGGGCTTGTTCCCACATCATGTGTTTATTTCTTATGCACACTTCTTTCCCTTTACATATTTCTTATGCACACTTCTTTCCCTTTACATATTTCTTATGCACACTTCTTTCCCTTTACATATTTCTTATGCACACTTCTTTCCCTTTACATATTTAACTCGAGGGCTTGTTCCCACATCATGTGTTTATTTCTTATGCACACTTCTTTCCCTTTACATATTTCTTATGCACACTTCTTTCCCTTTACATATTTCGTATGCACACTTCTTTCCCTTTACATATTTCTTATGCACACTTCTTTCCCTTTACATATTTCTTATGCACACTTCTTTCCCTTTACATATTTCTTATGCACACTTCTTTCCCTTTACATATTTCTTATGCACACTTCTTTCCTTTTACATATTTCTTATGCACACTTCTTTCCCTTTACATATTTCTTATGCACACTTCTTTCCCTTTACATATTTCTTATGCACACTTCTTTCCCTTTACATATTTCTTATGCACACTTCTTTCCCTTTACATATTTAACTCGAGGGCTTGTTCCCACATCATGTGTTTATTTCTTATGCACACTTCTTTCCCTTTATTATTTCTTATGCACACTTCTTTCCCTTTATTATTTCTTATGCACACTTCTTTCCCTTTACATATTTCTTATGCACACTTCTTTCCCTTTACATATTTCTTATGCACACTTCTTTCCCTTTACATATTTCTTTTGCACACTTCTTTCCCTTTACATATTTCTTATGCACACTTCTTTCCCTTTACATATTTCTTATGCACACTTCTTTCCCTTTACATATTTAACTCGAGGGCTTGTTCCCACATCATGTGTTTATTTCTTATGCACACTTCTTTCCCTTTACATATTTCTTATGCACACTTCTTTCCCTTTACATATTTCTTATGCACACTTCTTTCCCTTTACATATTTCTTATGCACACTTCTTTCCCTTTACATATTTCTTATGCACACTTCTTTCCCTTTACATATTTCTTATGCACACTTCTTTCCCTTTACATATTTCTTTTGCAAACTTCTTTCCCTTTACATATTTAACTCGAGGGCTTGTTCCCACATCATGTGTTTATTTCTTATGCACACTTCTTTCCCTTTACATATTTCTTATGCACACTTCTTTCCCTTTACATATTTCTTATGCACACTTCTTTCCCTTTACATATTTCTTATGCACACTTCTTTCCCTTTACATATTTCTTATGCACACTTCTTTCCATTTACATATTTCTTATGCACACTTCTTTCCCTTTACATATTTCTGATGCACACTTCTTTCCCTTTACATATTTCTTATGCACACTTCTTTCCCTTTACATATTTCGTATGCACACTTCTTTCCCTTTACATATTTCTTATGCACACTTCTTTCCCTTTACATATTTCTTATGCACACTTCTTTCCCTTTATATATTTCTTATGCACACTTCTTTCCCTTTACATATTTAACTCGAGGGCTTGTTCCCACATCATGTGTTTATTTCTTATGCACACTTCTTTCCCTTTACATATTTCTTATGCACACTTCTTTCCCTTTACATATTTCTTATGCACACTTCTTTCCCTTTACATATTTCTTATGCACACTTCTTTCCCTTTACATATTTCTTATGCACACTTCTTTCCCTTTACATATTTCTTATGCACACTTCTTTCCCTTTACATATTTCTTATGCACACTTCTTTCCCTTTACATATTTCTTATGCACACTTCTTTCCCTTTACATATTTCTTATGCACACTTCTTTCCCTTTACATATTTAACTCGAAGGCTTGTTCCCACATCATGTGTTTATTTCTTATGCACACTTCTTTCCCTTTATTATTTCTTATGCACACTTCTTTCCCTTTATTATTTCTTATGCACACTTCTTTCCCTTTACATATTTCTTATGCACACTTCTTTCCCTTTACATATTTCTTATGCACACTTCTTTCCCTTTACATATTTCTTATGCACACTTCTTTCCTTTTACATATTTCTTATGCACACTTCTTTCCCTTTACATATTTCTTATGCACACTTCTTTCCCTTTACATATTTCTTATGCACACTTCTTTCCCTTTACATATTTCTTATGCACACTTCTTTCCCTTTACATATTTCTTATGCACACTTCTTTCCCTTTACATATTTCTTATGCACACTTCTTTCCCTTTACATATTTAACTCGAGGGCTTGTTCCCACATCATGTGTTTATTTCTTATGCACACTTCCTTCCCTTTACATATTTCTTATGCACACTTCTTTCCCTTTACATATTTCTTATGCACACTTCTTTCCCTTTACATATTTCTTATGCACACTTCTTTCCCTTCACATATTTCTTATGCACACTTCTTTCCATTTACATATTTCTTATGCACACTTCTTTCCCTTTACATATTTCTTATGCACACTTCTTTCCCTTTACATATTTCTTATGCACACTTCTTTCCCTTTACATATTTCTTATGCACACTTCTTTCCCTTTACATATTTCGTATGCACACTTCTTTCCCTTTACATATTTCTTATGCACACTTCTTTCCCTTTACATATTTCTTATGCACACTTCTTTCCCTTTACATATTTAACTCGAGGGCTTGTTCCCACATCATGTGTTTATTTCTTATGCACACTTCTTTCCCTTTACATATTTCTTATGCACACTTCTTTCCCTTTACATATTTCTTATGCACACTTCTTTCCCTTTACATATTTCTTATGCACACTTCTTTCCCTTTACATATTTCTTATGCACACTTCTTTCCCTTTACATATTTCTTATGCACACTTCTTTCCCTTTACATATTTCTTATGCACACTTCTTTCCCTTTACATATTTCTTATGCACACTTCTTTCCCTTTACATATTTCTTATGCACACTTCTTTCCCTTTACATATTTAACTCGAGGGCTTGTTCCCACATCATGTGTTTATTTCTTATGCACACTTCTTTCCCTTTATTATTTCTTATGCACACTTCTTTCCCTTTATTATTTCTTATGCACACTTCTTTCCCTTTACATATTTCTTATGCACACTTCTTTCCCTTTACATATTTCTTATGCACACTTCTTTCCCTTTACATATTTCTTATGCACACTTCTTTCCCTTTACATATTTCTTATGCACACTTCTTTCCCTTTACATATTTCTTATGCACACTTTTTTCCCTTTACATATTTCTTATGCACACTTCTTTCCCTTTACATATTTAACTCGAGGGCTTGTTCCCACATCATGTGTTTATTTCTTATGCACACTTCTTTCCCTTTACATATTTCTTATGCACACTTCTTTCCCTTTACATATTTCTTATGCACACTTCTTTCCCTTTACATATTTTTTATATGCACACTTCTTTCCCTTTACATATTTCTTATGCACACTTCTTTCCATTTACATATTTCTTATGCACACTTCTTTCCCTTTACATATTTCTTATGCACACTTCTTTCCCTTTACATATTTCTTATGCACACTTCTTTCCCTTTACATATTTCTTATGCACACTTCTTTCCCTTTACATATTTCTTATGCACACTTCTTTCCCTTTACATATTTCTTATGCACACTTCTTTCCCTTTACATATTTCTTATGCACACTTCTTTCCCTTTACATATTTCTTATGCACACTTCTTTCCCTTTACATATTTAACTCGAGGGCTTGTTCCCACATCATGTGTTTATTTCTTATGCACACTTCTTTTCCTTTACATATTTATTATGCACACTTCTTTCCCTTTACATATTTCTTATGCACACTTCTTTCCCTTTACATATTTCTTATGCACACTTCTTTCCCTTTACATATTTCTTATGCACACTTCTTTCCCTTTACATATTTCTTATGCACACTTCTTTTCCTTTACATATTTCTTATGCACACTTCTTTCCCTTTACATATTTCTTATGCACACTTCTTTCCCTTTACATATTTCTTATGCACACTTCTTTCCCTTTACATATTTCTTATGCACACTTCTTTCCCTTTACATATTTCTTATGCACACTTCTTTCCCTTTACATATTTAACTCGAGGGCTTGTTTCCACATCATGTGTTTATTTCTTATGAACACTTCTTTCCCTTTATTATTTCTTATGCACACTTCTTTCCCTTTATTATTTCTTATGCACACTTCTTTCCCTTTACATATTTCTTATGCACACTTCTTTCCCTTTACATATTTATTATGCACACTTCTTTCCCTTTACATATTTCTTATGCACACTTCTTTCCCTTTACATATTTCTTATGCACACTTCTTTCCCTTTACATATTTCTTATGCACACTTCTTTCCCTTTACATATTTAACTCGAGGGCTTGTTCCCACATCATGTGTTTATTTCTTATGCACACTTCTTTCCCTTTACATATTTCTTATGCACACTTCTTTCCCTTTACATATTTCTTATGCACACTTCTTTCCCTTTACATATTTCTTATGCACACTTCTTTCCCTTTACATATTTCTTATGCACACTTCTTTCCCTTTACATATTTCTTATGCACACTTCTTTCCCTTTACATATTTCTTATGCACACTTCTTTCCCTTTACATATTTCTTATGCACACTTCTTTCCCTTTACATATTTCTTATGCACACTTCTTTCCCTTTACATATTTCTTATGCACACTTCTTTCCCTTTACATATTTCTTATGCACACTTCTTTCCCTTTACATATTTCTTATGCACACTTCTTTCCCTTTACATATTTCTTATGCACACTTCTTTCCCTTTACATATTTCTTATGCACACTTCTTTCCCTTTACATATTTCTTATGCACACTTCTTTCCCTTTACATATTTCTTATGCACACTTCTTTCCCTTTACATATTTCTTATGCACACTTCTTTCCCTTTACATATTTCTTATGCACACTTCTTTCCCTTTACATATTTCTTATGCACACTTCTTTCCCTTTACATATTTCTTATGCACACTTCTTTCCCTTTACATATTTCTTATGCACACTTCTTTCCCTTTACATATTTCTTATGCACACTTCTTTCCCTTTACATATTTCTTATGCACACTTCTTTCCCTTTACATATTTCTTATGCACACTTCTTTCCCTTTACATATTTCTTATGCACACTTCTTTCCCTTTACATATTTCTTATGCACACTTCTTTCCCTTTACATATTTCTTATGCACACTTCTTTCCCTTTACATATTTCTTATGCACACTTCTTTCCCTTTACATATTTCTTATGCACACTTCTTTCCCTTTACATATTTCTTATGCACACTTCTTTCCCTTTACATATTTCTTATGCACACTTCTTTCCCTTTACATATTTCTTATGCACACTTCTTTCCCTTTACATATTTCTTATGCACACTTCTTTCCCTTTACATATTTCTTATGCACACTTCTTTCCCTTTACATATTTCTTATGCACACTTCTTTCCCTTTACATATTTCTTATGCACACTTCTTTCCCTTTACATATTTCTTATGCACACTTCTTTCCCTTTACATATTTCTTATGCACACTTCTTTCCCTTTACATATTTCTTATGCACACTTCTTTCCCTTTACATATTTCTTATGCACACTTCTTTCCCTTTACATATTTCTTATGCACACTTCTTTCCCTTTACATATTTCTTATGCACACTTCTTTCCCTTTACATATTTCTTATGCACACTTCTTTCCCTTTACATATTTCTTATGCACACTTCTTTCCCTTTACATATTTCTTATGCACACTTCTTTCCCTTTACATATTTCTTATGCACACTTCTTTCCCTTTACATATTTCTTATGCACACTTCTTTCCCTTTACATATTTCTTATGCACACTTCTTTCCCTTTACATATTTCTTATGCACACTTCTTTCCCTTTACATATTTCTTATGCACACTTCTTTCCCTTTACATATTTCTTATGCACACTTCTTTCCCTTTACATATTTCTTATGCACACTTCTTTCCCTTTACATATTTCTTATGCACACTTCTTTCCCTTTACATATTTCTTATGCACACTTCTTTCCCTTTACATATTTCTTATGCACACTTCTTTCCCTTTACATATTTCTTATGCACACTTCTTTCCCTTTACATATTTCTTATGCACACTTCTTTCCCTTTACATATTTCTTATGCACACTTCTTTCCCTTTACATATTTCTTATGCACACTTCTTTCCCTTTACATATTTCTTATGCACACTTCTTTCCCTTTACATATTTCTTATGCACACTTCTTTCCCTTTACATATTTCTTATGCACACTTCTTTCCCTTTACATATTTCTTATGCACACTTCTTTCCCTTTACATATTTCTTATGCACACTTCTTTCCCTTTACATATTTCTTATGCACACTTCTTTCCCTTTACATATTTCTTATGCACACTTCTTTCCCTTTACATATTTCTTATGCACACTTCTTTCCCTTTACATATTTCTTATGCACACTTCTTTCCCTTTACATATTTCTTATGCACACTTCTTTCCCTTTACATATTTCTTATGCACACTTCTTTCCCTTTACATATTTCTTATGCACACTTCTTTCCCTTTACATATTTCTTATGCACACTTCTTTCCCTTTACATATTTCTTATGCACACTTCTTTCCCTTTACATATTTCTTATGCACACTTCTTTCCCTTTACATATTTCTTATGCACACTTCTTTCCCTTTACATATTTCTTATGCACACTTCTTTCCCTTTACATATTTCTTATGCACACTTCTTTCCCTTTACATATTTCTTATGCACACTTCTTTCCCTTTACATATTTCTTATGCACACTTCTTTCCCTTTACATATTTCTTATGCACACTTCTTTCCCTTTACATATTTCTTATGCACACTTCTTTCCCTTTACATATTTCTTATGCACACTTCTTTCCCTTTACATATTTCTTATGCACACTTCTTTCCCTTTACATATTTCTTATGCACACTTCTTTCCCTTTACATATTTCTTATGCACACTTCTTTCCCTTTACATATTTCTTATGCACACTTCTTTCCCTTTACATATTTCTTATGCACACTTCTTTCCCTTTACATATTTCTTATGCACACTTCTTTCCCTTTACATATTTCTTATGCACACTTCTTTCCCTTTACATATTTCTTATGCACACTTCTTTCCCTTTACATATTTCTTATGCACACTTCTTTCCCTTTACATATTTCTTATGCACACTTCTTTCCCTTTACATATTTCTTATGCACACTTCTTTCCCTTTACATATTTCTTATGCACACTTCTTTCCCTTTACATATTTCTTATGCACACTTCTTTCCCTTTACATATTTCTTATGCACACTTCTTTCCCTTTACATATTTCTTATGCACACTTCTTTCCCTTTACATATTTCTTATGCACACTTCTTTCCCTTTACATATTTCTTATGCACACTTCTTTCCCTTTACATATTTCTTATGCACACTTCTTTCCCTTTACATATTTCTTATGCACACTTCTTTCCCTTTACATATTTCTTATGCACACTTCTTTCCCTTTACATATTTCTTATGCACACTTCTTTCCCTTTACATATTTCTTATGCACACTTCTTTCCCTTTACATATTTCTTATGCACACTTCTTTCCCTTTACATATTTCTTATGCACACTTCTTTCCCTTTACATATTTCTTATGCACACTTCTTTCCCTTTACATATTTCTTATGCACACTTCTTTCCCTTTACATATTTCTTATGCACACTTCTTTCCCTTTACATATTTCTTATGCACACTTCTTTCCCTTTACATATTTCTTATGCACACTTCTTTCCCTTTACATATTTCTTATGCACACTTCTTTCCCTTTACATATTTCTTATGCACACTTCTTTCCCTTTACATATTTCTTATGCACACTTCTTTCCCTTTACATATTTCTTATGCACACTTCTTTCCCTTTACATATTTCTTATGCACACTTCTTTCCCTTTACATATTTCTTATGCACACTTCTTTCCCTTTACATATTTCTTATGCACACTTCTTTCCCTTTACATATTTCTTATGCACACTTCTTTCCCTTTACATATTTCTTATGCACACTTCTTTCCCTTTACATATTTCTTATGCACACTTCTTTCCCTTTACATATTTCTTATGCACACTTCTTTCCCTTTACATATTTCTTATGCACACTTCTTTCCCTTTACATATTTCTTATGCACACTTCTTTCCCTTTACATATTTCTTATGCACACTTCTTTCCCTTTACATATTTCTTATGCACACTTCTTTCCCTTTACATATTTCTTATGCACACTTCTTTCCCTTTACATATTTCTTATGCACACTTCTTTCCCTTTACATATTTCTTATGCACACTTCTTTCCCTTTACATATTTCTTATGCACACTTCTTTCCCTTTACATATTTCTTATGCACACTTCTTTCCCTTTACATATTTCTTATGCACACTTCTTTCCCTTTACATATTTCTTATGCACACTTCTTTCCCTTTACATATTTCTTATGCACACTTCTTTCCCTTTACATATTTCTTATGCACACTTCTTTCCCTTTACATATTTCTTATGCACACTTCTTTCCCTTTACATATTTCTTATGCACACTTCTTTCCCTTTACATATTTCTTATGCACACTTCTTTCCCTTTACATATTTCTTATGCACACTTCTTTCCCTTTACATATTTCTTATGCACACTTCTTTCCCTTTACATATTTCTTATGCACACTTCTTTCCCTTTACATATTTCTTATGCACACTTCTTTCCCTTTACATATTTCTTATGCACACTTCTTTCCCTTTACATATTTCTTATGCACACTTCTTTCCCTTTACATATTTCTTATGCACACTTCTTTCCCTTTACATATTTCTTATGCACACTTCTTTCCCTTTACATATTTCTTATGCACACTTCTTTCCCTTTACATATTTCTTATGCACACTTCTTTCCCTTTACATATTTCTTATGCACACTTCTTTCCCTTTACATATTTACTTATGCTTCTTCCACTTCATGTCTATATTTCTTATGCACACTTCTTTCCCTTTACATATTTCTTATGCACACTTCTTTCCCTTTACATATTTCTTATGCACACTTCTTTCCCTTTACATATTTCTTATGCACACTTCTTTCCCTTTACATATTTCTTATGCACACTTCTTTCCCTTTACATATTTCTTATGCACACTTCTTTCCCTTTACATATTTCTTATGCACACTTCTTTCCCTTTACATATTTCTTATGCACACTTCTTTCCCTTTACATATTTCTTATGCACACTTCTTTCCCTTTACATATTTCTTATGCACACTTCTTTCCCTTTACATATTTCTTATGCACACTTCTTTCCCTTTACATATTTCTTATGCACACTTCTTTCCCTTTACATATTTCTTATGCACACTTCTTTCCCTTTACATATTTCTTATGCACACTTCTTTCCCTTTACATATTTCTTATGCACACTTCTTTCCCTTTACATATTTCTTATGCACACTTCTTTCCCTTTACATATTTCTTATGCACACTTCTTTCCCTTTACATATTTCTTATGCACACTTCTTTCCCTTTACATATTTCTTATGCACACTTCTTTCCCTTTATATTTCTTATGCACACTTCTTTCCCTTTACATATTTCTTATGCACACTTCTTTCCCTTTACATATTTCTTATGCACACTTCTTTCCCTTTACATATTTCTTATGCACACTTCTTTCCCTTTACATATTTCTTATGCACACTTCTTTCCCTTTACATATTTCTTATGCACACTTCTTTCCCTTTACATATTTCTTATGCACACTTCTTTCCCTTTACATATTTCTTATGCACACTTCTTTCCCTTTACATATTTCTTATGCACACTTCTTTCCCTTTACATATTTCTTATGCACACTTCTTTCCCTTTACATATTTCTTATGCACACTTCTTTCCCTTTACATATTTCTTATGCACACTTCTTTCCCTTTACATATTTCTTATGCACACTTCTTTCCCTTTACATATTTCGTATGCACACTTCTTTCCCTTTACATATTTCTTATGCACACTTCTTTCCCTTTACATATTTCTTATGCACACTTCTTTCCCTTTACATATTTCTTATGCACACTTCTTTCCCTTTACATATTTCTTATGCACACTTCTTTCCCTTTACATATTTCTTATGCACACTTCTTTCCCTTTACATATTTAACTCGAGGGCTTGTTCCCACATCATGTGTTTATTTCTTATGCACACTTCTTTCCCTTTACATATTTCTTATGCACACTTCTTTCCCTTTACATATTTCTTATGCACACTTCTTTCCCTTTACATATTTCTTATGCACACTTCTTTCCCTTTACATATTTCTTATGCACACTTCTTTCGCTTTACATATTTCTTATGCACACTTCTTTCCCTTTACATATTTATTATGCACACTTCTTTCCCTTTACATATTTCTTATGCACACTTCTTTCCCTTTACATATTTCTTATGCACACTTCTTTCCCTTTACATATTTCTTATGCACACTTCTTTCCCTTTACATATTTCTTATGCACACTTCTTTCCCTTTACATATTTCTTATGCACACTTCTTTCCCTTTACACATTTCTTATGCACACTTCTTTCCCTTTACATATTTCTTATGCACACTTCTTTCCCTTTACATATTTAACTCGAGGGCTTGTCCCGACATCATGTGTTTATTTCTTATGCACACTTCTTTCCCTTTACATATTTCTTATGCACACTTCTTTCCCTTTACATATTTCTTATGCACACTTCTTTCCCTTTACATATTTCTTATGCACACTTCTTTCCCTTTACATATTTCTTATGCACACTTCTTTCCCTTTACATATTTCTTATGCACACTTCTTTCCCTTTACATATTTCTTATGCACACTTCTTTCCCTTTACATATTTCTTATGCACACTTCTTTCCCTTTACATATTTCTTATGCACACTTCTTTCCCTTTACATATGTCTTATGCACACTTCTTTCCCTTTACATATTTCTTATGCACACTTCTTTCCCTTTACATATTTCTTATGCACACTTCTTTCCCTTTACATATTTCTTATGCACACTTCTTTCCCTTTACATATTTCTTATGCACACTTCTTTCCCTTTACATATTTCTTATGCACACTTCTTTCCCTTTACATATTTCTTATGCACACTTCTTTCCCTTTACATATTTCTTATGCACACTTCTTTCCCTTTACATATTTCTTATGCACACTTCTTTCCCTTTACATATTTCGTATGCACACTTCTTTCCCTTTACATATTTCTTATGCACACTTCTTTCCCTTTACATATTTCTTATGCACACTTCTTTCCCTTTACATATTTCTTATGCACACTTCTTTCCCTTTACATATTTCTTATGCACACTTCTTTCCCTTTACATATTTCTTATGCACACTTCTTTCCCTTTACATATTTCTTATGCACACTTCTTTCCCTTTACATATTTCTTATGCACACTTCTTTCCCTTTACATATTTCTTATGCACACTTCTTTCCCTTTACATATTTCTTATGCACACTTCTTTCCCTTTACATATTTCTTATGCACACTTCTTTCCCTTTACATATTTCTTATGCACACTTCTTTCCCTTTACATATTTCTTATGCACACTTCTTTCCCTTTACATATTTCTTATGCACACTTCTTTCCCTTTACATATTTCTTATGCACACTTCTTTCCCTTTACATATTTTTTATGCACACTTCTTTCCCTTTACATATTTTGTATGCACACTTCTTTCCCTTTACATATTTCTTATGCACACTTCTTTCCCTTTACATATTTCTTATGCACACTTCTTTCCCTTTACATATTTCTTACGCACACTTCTTTCCCTTTACATATTTCTTATGCACACTTCTTTCCCTTTACATATTTCTTATGCACACTTCTTTCCCTTTACATATTTCTTATGCACACTTCTTTCCCTTTACATATTTCTTATGCACACTTCTTTCCCTTTACATATTTAACTCGAGGGCTTGTCCCGACATCATGTGTTTATTCCTTATGCACACTTCTTTCCCTTTACATATTTCTTATGCACACTTCTTTCCCTTTACATATTTCTTATGCACACTTCTTTCCCTTTACATATTTCTTATGCACACTTCTTTCCCTTTACATATTTCTTATGCACACTTCTTTCCCTTTACATATTTCTTATGCACACTTCTTTCCCTTTACATATTTCTTATGCACACTTCTTTCCCTTTACATATTTCTTATGCACACTTCTTTCCCTTTACATATTTCTTATGCACACTTCTTTCCCTTTACATATTTCTTATGCACACTTCTTTCCCTTTACATATTTCTTATGCACACTTCTTTCCCTTTACATATTTCTTATGCACACTTCTTTCCCTTTACATATTTCTTATGCACACTTCTTTCCCTTTACATATTTCTTATGCACACTTCTTTCCCTTTACATATTTCTTATGCACACTTCTTTCCCTTTACATATTTCTTATGCACACTTCTTTCCCTTTACATATTTCTTATGCACACTTCTTTCCCTTTACATATTTCTTATGCACACTTCTTTCCCTTTACATATTTCTTATGCACACTTCTTTCCCTTTACATATTTCTTATGCACACTTCTTTCCCTTTACATATTTCTTATGCACACTTCTTTCCCTTTACATATTTCTTATGCACACTTCTTTCCCTTTACATATTTCTTATGCACACTTCTTTCCCTTTACATATTTCTTATGCACACTTCTTTCCCTTTACATATTTCTTATGCACACTTCTTTCCCTTTACATATTTATTATGCACACTTCTTTCCCTTTACATATTTCTTATGCACACTTCTTTCCCTTTACATATTTAACTCGAGGGCTTGTTCCCACATCATGTGTTTATTTCTTATGCACACTTCTTTCCCTTTACATATTTCTTATGCACACTTCTTTCCCTTTACATTTTCTTATGCACACTTCTTTCCCTTTACATATTTCTTATGCACACTTCTTTCCCTTTACATATTTCTTATGCACACTTCTTTCCCTTTACATATTGCTTATGCACACTTCTTTCCCTTTACATATTTCTTATGCACACTTCTTTCCCTTTACATATTTCTTATGCACACTTCTTTCCCTTTACATATTTCTTATGCACACTTCTTTCCCTTTACATATTTCTTATGCACACTTCTTTCCCTTTACATATTTCTTATGCACACTTCTTTCCCTTTACATATTTCTTATGCACACTTCTTTCCCTTTACATATTTCTTATGCACACTTCTTTCCCTTTACATATTTCTTATGCACACTTCTTTCCCTTTACATATTTCTTATGCACACTTCTTTCCCTTTACATATTTCTTATGCACACTTCTTTCCCTTTACATATTTCTTATGCACACTTCTTTCCCTTTACATATTTCTTATGCACACTTCTTTCCCTTTACATATTTCTTATGCACACTTCTTTCCCTTTACATATTTCTTATGCACACTTCTTTCCCTTTACAAATTTCTTATGCACACTTATTTCCCTTGACATATTTCTTATGCACACTTCTTTCCCTTTACATATTTCTTATGCACACTTCTTTCCCTTTACATATTTCTTATGCACACTTCTTTCCCTTTACATATTTCTTATGCACACTTCTTTCCCTTTACATATTTCTTATGCACACTTCTTTCCCTTTACATATTTCTTATGCACACTTCTTTCCCTTTACATATTTCTTATGCACACTTCTTTCCCTTTACATATTTCTTATGCACACTTCTTTCCCTTTACATATTTCTTATGCACACTTCTTTCCCTTTACATATTTCTTATGCACACTTCTTTCCCTTTACATATTTCTTATGCACACTTCTTTCCCTTCACATATTTAACTCGAGGGCTTGTTCCCACATCATGTGTTTATTTCTTATGCACACTTCTTTCCCTTTACATATTTCTTATGCACACTTCTTTCCCTTTACATATTTCTTATGCACACTTCTTTCCCTTTACATATTTCTTATGCACACTTCTTTCCCTTTACATATTTCTTATGCACACTTCTTTCCCTTTACATATTTCTTATGCACACTTCTTTCCCTTTACATATTTCTTATGCACACTTCTTTCCCTTTACATATTTCTTATGCACACTTCTTTCCCTTTACATATTTCGTATGCACACTTCTTTCCCTTTACATATTTCTTATGCACACTTCTTTCCCTTTACATATTTCTTATGCACACTTCTTTCCCTTTACATATTTCTTATGCACACTTCTTTCCCTTTACATATTTCTTATGCACACTTCTTTCCCTTTACATATTTCTTATGCACACTTCTTTCCCTTTACATATTTCTTATGCACACTTCTTTCCCTTTACATATTTCTTATGCACACTTCTTTCCCTTTACATATTTCTTATGCACACTTCTTTCCCTTTACATATTTCTTATGCACACTTCTTTCCCTTTACATATTTCTTATGCACACTTCTTTCCCTTTACATATTTCTTATGCACACTTCTTTCCCTTTACATATTTCTTATGCACACTTCTTTCCCTTTACATATTTCTTATGCACACTTCTTTCCCTTTACATATTTCTTATGCACACTTCTTTCCCTTTACATATTTTTTATGCACACTTCTTTCCCTTTACATATTTTGTATGCACACTTCTTTCCCTTTACATATTTCTTATGCACACTTCTTTCCCTTTACATATTTCTTATGCACACTTCTTTCCCTTTACATATTTCTTATGCACACTTCTTTCCCTTTACATATTTCTTATGCACAATTCTTTCCCTTTACATATTTAACTCGAGGGCTTGTTCCCACATCATGTGTTTATTTCTTATGCACACTTCTTTCCCTTTACATATTTCTTATGCACACTTCTTTCCCTTTACATATTTCTTATGCACACTTCTTTCCCTTTACATATTTCTTATGCACACTTCTTTCCCTTTACATATTTCTTACGCACACTTCTTTCCCTTTACATATTTCTTATGCACACTTCTTTCCCTTTACATATTTCTTATGCACACTTCTTTCCCTTTACATATTTCTTATGCACACTTCTTTCCCTTTACATATTTCTTATGCACACTTCTTTCCCTTTACATATTTAACTCGAGGGCTTGTCCCGACATCATGTGTTTATTCCTTATGCACACTTCTTTCCCTTTACATATTTCTTATGCACACTTCTTTCCCTTTACATATTTCTTATGCACACTTCTTTCCCTTTACATATTTCTTATGCACACTTCTTTCCCTTTACATATTTCTTATGCACACTTCTTTCCCTTTACATATTTCTTATGCACACTTCTTTCCCTTTACATATTTCTTATGCACACTTCTTTCCCTTTACATATTTCTTATGCACACTTCTTTCCCTTTACATATTTCTTATGCACACTTCTTTCCCTTTACATATTTCTTATGCACACTTCTTTCCCTTTACATATTTCTTATGCACACTTCTTTCCCTTTACATATTTCTTATGCACACTTCTTTCCCTTTACATATTTCTTATGCACACTTCTTTCCCTTTACATATTTCTTATGCACTCTTCTTTCCCTTTACATATTTCTTATGCACACTTCTTTCCCTTTACATATTTCTTATGCACACTTCTTTCCCTTTACATATTTCTTATGCACACTTCTTTCCCTTTACATATTTCTTATGCACACTTCTTTCCCTTTACATATTTCTTATGCACACTTCTTTCCCTTTACATATTTCTTATGCACACTTCTTTCCCTTTACATATTTCTTATGCACACTTCTTTCCCTTTACATATTTCTTATGCACACTTCTTTCCCTTTACATATTTCTTATGCACACTTCTTTCCCTTTACATATTTCTTATGCACACTTCTTTCCCTTTACATATTTCTTATGCACACTTCTTTCCCTTTACATATTTATTATGCACACTTCTTTCCCTTTACATATTTCTTATGCACACTTCTTTCCCTTTACATATTTAACTCGAGGGCTTGTTCCCACATCATGTGTTTATTTCTTATGCACACTTCTTTCCCTTTACATATTTCTTATGCACACTTCTTTCCCTTTACATTTTCTTATGCACACTTCTTTCCCTTTACATATTTCTTATGCACACTTCTTTCCCTTTACATATTTCTTATGCACACTTCTTTCCCTTTACATATTGCTTATGCACACTTCTTTCCCTTTACATATTTCTTATGCACACTTCTTTCCCTTTACATATTTCTTATGCACACTTCTTTCCCTTTACATATTTCTTATGCACACTTCTTTCCCTTTACATATTTCTTATGCACACTTCTTTCCCTTTACATATTTCTTATGCACACTTCTTTCCCTTTACATATTTCTTATGCACACTTCTTTCCCTTTACATATTTCTTATGCACACTTCTTTCCCTTTACATATTTCTTATGCACACTTCTTTCCCTTTACATATTTCTTATGCACACTTCTTTCCCTTTACATATTTCTTATGCACACTTCTTTCCCTTTACATATTTCTTATGCACACTTCTTTCCCTTTACATATTTCTTATGCACACTTCTTTCCCTTTACATATTTCTTATGCACACTTCTTTCCCTTTACATATTTCTTATGCACACTTCTTTCCCTTTACAAATTTCTTATGCACACTTATTTCCCTTGACATATTTCTTATGCACACTTCTTTCCCTTTACATATTTCTTATGCACACTTCTTTCCCTTTACATATTTCTTATGCACACTTCTTTCCCTTTACATATTTCTTATGCACACTTCTTTCCCTTTACATATTTCTTATGCACACTTCTTTCCCTTTACATATTTCTTATGCACACTTCTTTCCCTTTACATATTTCTTATGCACACTTCTTTCCCTTTACATATTTCTTATGCACACTTCTTTCCCTTTACATATTTCTTATGCACACTTCTTTCCCTTTACATATTTCTTATGCACACTTCTTTCCCTTTACATATTTCTTATGCACACTTCTTTCCCTTCACATATTTAACTCGAGGGCTTGTTCCCACATCATGTGTTTATTTCTTATGCACACTTCTTTCCCTTTACATATTTCTTATGCACACTTCTTTCCCTTTACATATTTCTTATGCACACTTCTTTCCCTTTACATATTTCTTATGCACACTTCTTTCCCTTTACATATTGCTTATGCACACTTCTTTCCCTTTACATATTTCTTATGC
>JBAIAA010001832.1:0-26210 GCA_037893245.1 Crossaster papposus | reverse complement strand
TGCGAACTCTGTTTGTTGCAGAGGAAAATTTAGTCGATGCTGGACTAGCAAAATCATCTGTTCCGACGAAAGTAGCCATGTCTCATAAACATTGATACAAATTTGTGTGCAAAACTGCACGTCGTAGTCGTACTCGTAGGTTTGTTTTGTTTTTGAATTTCGCGGTTTTCTACTCTACACTCTGGTAGTACTTGAACGTGTAATTGCACAAAAGAATTAATAAAGTGCGCGTTTGCAAAGGCACCATACTCTCTCAAGTTATAGGTGGCGCCCTTCAACTTTCACGGGACTGGTGGGCACTACCCTTTTCGAAGTGCTGGCTTCGTTTCGTCTCTGGCTTAAGCTTAAGGCGATTTTAGACTCCAGAGTCCAGACCTAACATACAACGGGAATTCCAGCCACATTCTGGTGCCTGTTGTGCTTCAGAAACATTCATTTTGTTGACATGGATGTAAAAGTTTGAATATTTCCATTTGTTTCCAATTCTATTTGCTTCTCAGCTGGGGTTTGGAAAACGGGTTTACGAAAAAATGTGTCAATATATATGTATATATGTGTCAATAAAGTTCAAAGTTCAAATCTAAACAATACGCACGTGACTTTTTTTGGTCAGGTACGGTACGGTGCAAACTTCCTGCATACATGTATTGTACACAAAAACGCCTTCTCTATTCGCGCGACACCGGCAAAAGAGTTAGGAAAAATACACAAAATTTCGCCTAATTTTACCCGCGATCGAAATGGAAGACGACGTATATTATCCTCCTCAGGGTAACACCAACAGCATCAACACAGATTGTGACAGGGATTTGGGGGATTGCAATGAGAAATCGCCGTTGTTGGCGAGCGGTGTTCCGCGGGGAGCGAGTTCCGACGATGTTGAGTACCGCGGCCAGCTGACGGGGTGCGGGGCAGTGAAGCTCTGCGACCCGCGGAGCGCCTGGCACCGCTACACCTTTATTCTGATCCTGACTTGTCTGCTCAGTTTCGGTGAGCTAGGAAAAAATAAAACGATGACTGAGGACCCGTCTAGTATATTTAACTATTTTCTTTTTGAGGATCTTTTTCATATTAGTGTAGTATTAGTAATAATCTGATCGGAGTTCAGCTGTTGAGTGCACTGTTTTACTAGCACAAGGTGTTGGTCTTTGCAAGGATATGGATGAGGACGGTTCCTTGTAAATCACCAAAAGGAGTTAGGGGGCATGGTACCATGATTAGGTTAATACAAAAGAGGCCTAGTTCAAGTTTAACCAAAATTGTTAAATTAAAAAAAAAAAAAAAAAAAAAATACTAATTATTTGTTACTGTTAGACCTCACCTAACGAATCAGGAAATCGGAGATGTGCTCTCGGAATCGCATTTATAACAATCTCGATGTTCATAGACAGTCAGCTTGTTTGTTTGATGCTCGATTTTTATTGCTCGATTTTCTTTGCTCGATATTCAGGAAGCTACTACTGTTATGACACCCCCTCTGCCCTGGAACAAGTCATCAAAGACGTGAGTCGCATGGTCCTCAAGCCCCGCCCCCATGACACAACCTTTGACCAATCACAGCCGAGCTTGTGTAACCAAACCAAATATACAACAACATTTTGCCATAATGTTCTCTTATTTTATTATCAGCAAAAACTGTTTTATGTCTGATGTTTTTTAAGTTTCAAATCCTGAGGCCAACCTTGAAGCTTGTCAGATTTTCTTGAAAACAAAATTATGTCATAGCTATTATTTTAATAAAAATGAGTTAAAAAAGACAAACTATATTGCATATATGTTTTAGGATTTTAAAACAAGGGAGGTGGGCAAGAACAAAAGGAAAGTAGGGGGCACAAGAAACAAACTTCAACACTGTTTTATTATTCTTAGGATTTGAAAGTCGATACGTCAAGTTATGAACTGTTGTACTCCCTCTATTCATGGCCGAACGTCGTGCTTTGCTTCTTTGGAGGATTTCTGTTGGATAGGGTGTTTGGCATCAGGTAAGTAGAAAACATTTCGTCCAGATAATATCAAAATTGTAATCGAAAAGAGTGACATATTGTTATCACAGTATTAGATTTTGATTCTATTATTTATTTTTTATTCTTTTAATATTTTTTTTAGGGGGTGGGGGTTGTTTTTGCTTGTTTTGGGGGTAAGGGTGTAGTTTAGGACACCCCTAAACAGTTCTGACGCTGGCATCATTCTACCCCGTAATTTCCCTCATAGTCATAATTACAAATTCTACCCTAATTGAAATTCTACAAAATGAAACCTGTTAATTTTCTACGTGGTATCTCAGCGGACTATTTGAGTGAATCCAAGAAGATAATTAAAGTGGCTTTTTATGCTGGTATCTTCGACAACTATTTGCACTTTCGTTCTCTATGGAACAATATCCTCAACTATCTTTACAGTTATTTGTTTTAAGTATCCAAAATAAACTATTATATAAATAAGCCCATCTAACTGCAGGCTTTGCTAGGTTTTGGCAGGTTTTGTACCAAACCATAGCAACTTGTTGTTGGTCTTTGTTTGACTCGGTACAAAAGGCCTAGGGAGACCCTGTTGAATTATGTGAGGTTCAGGACAGAAAGGCATTAGGTTTAGTATGCTTTCTTGAGAACTTTTACTTTACCATGTTCCATGTTTATGCGTTGACGTTTACCTGTTGCCATTTTCTTGTATCAAATTTGTTTTAGATGTTGTTGTCATTGCTTGAGGACGAATAAACTACCGTAGAAAGCAAATAGTGTCATATACTTATTTACTTTCTAGTGCGAGAGCCTAGGGGGTTAAGGGTTAACTTAATATTCAAATCACTGACTTTGATATTTCGGTTTTTGTTTTTTGTTTTCCTACAGAATTGGAACTCTAGTTTTTGGTGGTTTTGTTCTTGTTGGACAGGTAAAATAAATCTGTCTTATTTTTCAACCCAAAAATGTGCACTATTTGTGATTTTTATTATTTAATTTCATTTAACCATCTGCAATATGTTTAGCTGTAGGTTCCTTAACCAGTTCGCCTCGGATGATGTGTCTACACGCATTTTTTTTCTTCGAGATTCAAAAACGAATGACGAATAAACATCAAGAGCAAGGCCGTAAATATCTGTCGGCGACCGGTTTGCAGCGAGCGAGGCCGGGTGTGCTTCCCACTGATATCGGCTTAAACCCGCCTCGGAACGAGTTTTGTGAAAAATAATCCCGCGTCTGGGCTCGGTCAATGTCAAAATAATCCTGGCGCGAACTGGTTAAATACACATTACTGAAATGTTTGGAGTAAACAAAATTCATTCATTACGAATTGTTTTTCTATTATTTCATTTTATTAGTTAATCTTTGCGCTCGGAGCTCTGTTCAACGTGTGGTATATCATGTTGGCAGGACGATTCGTGTTTGGGTGAGAAATTAACATAAAAGACTTTTTATATACGACATACCGTTTGTGCGCTAGTTCCAGAGAAGTGACATTTTGCACGGGTTATTATCTGTATGTGACCTGGCAACACAAAATGAGCGGAAAGTCGCACAATGCCAAAGAGAGTTATTGGCCAAAACATGAATTTTTTCAAGTGGGAGGTCGTTTTCGTTTGTAACATTTTTAAATACATAAAACCATTCTTTATCATATCCCAAAATTGTATAGCTCAATTAAAACTCTAAAGTGTTTGTTTTTTTGCGGCTGAATTGCACTGAGTGATAGTATAGTTGGCACGGTTCACAGACTTTGAACTCCGTTTTCTCAGAACAAGGGAGCATGACTTCAGCTATTTTAAAAGAGTATAGCGGCGGCTAGGAATAAGCTACAGCAACATACAATACATCATTTGAAAGCTTAGGACTTCCTCTTTCTAGAAATGTAATAATGACAACTTTTTTATTTTGCGACTTTCCACCCATTTCGTGGTGCCAGGTCACATATGGTGAGCATTATGAATGGGAGACTTGCTAGAAAGCATTAGTAACAATTTGCTGCATTACCTAAATGTTTGCCTTTCGCAACAATCGAACATGACAAAATACTGACAGGCCTGACCCCTTCCTCCCACCCTTGCAAAAATTCCTGGATCCGCCCGAAGAGCACCCGAAAATGCCATCAAATTAGCCATATTTAAAAAAACTACACAAATGACAAGAATGAACGAACATTTGAGAAATTAGATTTCATACAAACTCAACTGTTTTCCTGGCTTTCCACTTTTGTTTTCAGGCTCGGTGGTGAGAATTTAGCCGTTGCGCAAAATACCTACGCAGTCACGTGGTTTAAGGAGAAAGAGTTGAACATGGTGTTTGGGCTACAGCTCAGTTTTTCCAGAATTGTGAGTAGACCAACAGGTTTTGAATATGTGTCAAACTTGAGTGCGTAAATTTAAACGTAGCGGCCCCCCAAAAATTAGGACTTTTTATAAATAAAGCAGTGTGGTCCACACGATTTGTAGGTCTAAACAAATCTATGAAAAGTCCTCATTACCCTATCACAAGTCCTCACAAATGTTGTCAAAAAACCTCATAAGTGCTCTCAAGTCATATGACATTCAAAAGTCCTCGCAAGTCTAGCACAGGTCCTCGCAAGTCTAGCACAAGTCCTCGCAAGTCTAGCACAAGTCCTCGCAAGTCTAGCACAAGTCCTCGCAAGTCTAGCACAAGTCCTCGCAAGTCTAGCACAAGTTCTCGCAAGTCTAGCACAAGTCCTCGCAGGTGTAATAGAAGTTCCCACAAGACTATTTGAAATCTATTCCTATTATTAAATACGTACCAATGGTGAGAATCTGTCAGCTCATTGTTCGTTTTATCTTTCAGATGTCCTGTAAAATTAAGAATTTTAGAAGGTCAGGGGTAAAACATATACGATTTTGATTTTTAATTTTTGTTTTATTCACAGGGCAGCACATTGAACATGAATGTCAACAAACCCATTTATGACTCCATCAACCCCGGCTTGGAACCATATCAACGCCTTGGGTACACTCTCCTAGTTGGTAAGGGAAGAACCACAAACCTGAACCTTATCTGGGCATTTTAAACAAATTTGGGTAAACACCGGCAATTATGGACTGGGGACAATTGGGTAAGGGCATAAACAAAGGGTCCACAATTGAGCGCCCGTCCTCGATTACAAAATCAGGTACAAAACCAATTGGATGCCTTCAGAAAAAGTTGAAGTACAAACAAAAGTGGGACAATAGAGGTCCACGATTGTATGTTTACAGGCCTGTGTGGGTGTCTACCACCGCGTTTACACTTGATCCTCCTACAAGGATCCAAGGAGGATCAGATCCCAAAACCGAGATCAAGCATTTTTGTGCCGCGTTCACACTTGAGAGTGATCTCGCATTGATCTCGCATAGTTAAAACGGAAGTTCAGTTCAGCCGACGGCAAAGGTTACTGTGGTAGGTCATTGATTGTGCGCGCACATGTTGTTTTGTTCGTTGCGTCGCGCCATGTTTTTATTTGGTGTACATGTGTGTAAACGATACGGCGACACACGTACGTTGCAATCCCCCATATACATTACACAGCGTTGGCCGGCCACGGACGATGACAGGTGGTAGGCAAAGCGTTGTTTACAATTTCTTGTTTAGCAGTGTTTTTTTAATGACCTGACACACCGGATCTGATCTCAATCTGCGTTCACACTCGGTTTTTTTGATCGCCTTTGCGGGATCTGATCTCCATTTCATCTCGCGATAAAGGGAGATCAAAAAGGAGGATCTGATCCTGATCCTGATCACACTAGCCGGTGATCTCCCTTTGATCGCCCTTTCGAGATCAGATCCTCCTTTGATCCTCCTAGCAGGATCAAGTGTGAACGTCACTGCACTGTGTGGACATCTTTTGTTCAGAGGTCCACGCCTTTCCAAATTAGTCTTTGGCAGAGAAATCCAAGTGAGTACCCATCATTGTACTTGTGCACAAAGTCTAAAAGATTTTGTTAATGTTTGTAAATTAGAAAGATTTGCGGTAACACTATGTGAAAGGATCTCTTTTCAGAAGAGATAGAGTGGTTCTGATAAGAACCGGTGGTTTAACACAACGTTTCGACCAGTATGCTCTGGTCATCCTTAGGTGGAGAAGTGCCGGACTGCGATGGAGCTCTGGCTTATAAGAATGGGCGGGTTTGGTGATGGGTGGAAGAGGTTTTTATCAAAACCACCCTACCTCTTCTCAAAGGCGATCGTTTCACTTGGTGTTACCGCAAATCTTTCTAAGTCTAGTCTCCACCATGAAAAGCCTTTAAATCTTATTTAATGTTTGCGTGTATCCTTTCCTGCAGGTGTTGCTATGTGTCTATTCTCTGTCCTCTGCGGGGTCGCTATCGGTGTTCTCGACTTCCGTGCAGGGAGAATTTTAAACAGAAATCAGGCCAGCACAGGTTTGTAGTGCTTTCCCTCTAACCAAATTTGTGGCCGACACCCTTCAAAATTAGTCTTAAAACTGTTGTATCCCATTTGTCAGTTAGTGCATTTTTAATATCGTTTGAAGCAGCAAAAGCTCTCCTAAAATCTAAAGAATGGTGCTTGATGACAACTTACTTACCCACCCGACAAATTGTTAGGTCCATGAATGCCGTATATTCCGAGAAAACAATATTCTAAGATTTTGATTTTAAACTAAAAACTAAAAATGTATTTTCCCAAAAATGTGTCTCAGAGATGCATTTTTTGGAAAAACTATTCCAAAAATGTGTCTTAAAAATGCATTTTTGGAAAAATATATTTTTCCAAAAATGTGTCTCAGAGACGAATTTTTGGACTTCTTTTTATTATTATATTTAGAATGACCCTGGCCAAAATCTAATATTGAACTTACATCTCCTGATGTAAATCCCATCTTATAAAGAAATGTATACATTTTTGTTATTTTATTTTTGTCTGGCACCTTAGGAGAAGTTATCCAGCTTCGCGATATCAAGGATTTCCCGGCCACTCTGTGGCTGATTTTTCTTATCTGTGTCTTCTACTACGTCACAGTCTTTCCATTCATCACCATCGGAATGTGAGTGGAGATATTTAGATATGTATAGCAGTGGTGACAATATTCGATATCTGCAAATGGTGCATTATACCTTTAAACTGCTTTGGCATGGCAGGCTGTAACTTGCGTGTCCAACTGGATGTGCACACGAGGGCGCTCTAATGGTGCCATTGTGAAGTATAAACAGCCGTGAATTTTGAGTTGAGTCATTTGAAATACAATAATTATTACATTTTTGTTCAATGTTTACTCCGAGATTGAAAAACAAGCTACTAAATCTTTAAACATGTTACATGTAATACTCTCGTGTTTGTATTTCTAAATTTGTACCCTCATAAACTAATTAAGTGAACCAAATTTGGAAGCCATTTTGTTGTTGCGGAATCGCGTCCCGGTTGATGCAACACGCATTTTTAACGCGAATGCGTATTTGGTAATTATTGGTCAAAAGGGCCAGGAGTGCATTGCTTAATAAATGGCTTTTTAAACTAAACAAAAAAATGAAAATTGGCATTTTTAGAGTCTTCTTCTCAGAGAAGTACGAGCTGACGCCCGCGTCGGCCAACATCGTCAATAGCCTGGTATACTTCATTTCGGCCGGAGCTTCCCCAATCTGTGGCTTCATCGTGGACAAGACAGGGCGCAATATCTTCTGGGTCACCATCGGGACTGTCATCACCCTGGGGTGCCACCTGACCCTGGCGTTTACATTTATCACCCCGTTCGCTGTCATGGTAACTTGGTGTTTAGTTTTTTTGCTGGTTTTCCCTTTCCTAACACCCACAAACCCCTAATTTTGATGGTTTTGATTTTTTTTTTTGCAGTCTGTCATGGGACTAGCCTACTCCATCTTGGCTTGCTCTCTCTGGCCGCTAGTCGCATTCATCATGCCCGAACACCAACTTGGCACTTCCTTTGGCTTGTGAGTAACGTCCCGTACTATTGTGTAAACTAACTAATAGGTCATATAGCTTTAACAAGTTCGCGCCGGATGACGAATATAAACGCAAAGTTTTCCCCAGATTCAAAACGGATGACGCATAAACAAGCCACGAGCAATGCCGGGAATTTCTTTCAGCAGCGAGCAAGGCCAGAAATGCGTGGGTGTGCTTCCCGGTACTGGTGGCCTGAACCTGCTTCGGATTGAGTTTCGATAAAAATAATCCCGGCGCGAACTGGTTAACAAAAATCACACAATGCGAGAATGTTCGGCACAAAAAAGTGAACACAGCGTTCGTGAAAAACTTGATGATTTGCCCAAGCAAGATATTCATACACAGCTCATTAGAGTTAATGCCGCCTTTTTGTTTTATCGTTATTACAGTATGCAGTCTATCCAGAATCTCGGCTTGGCCGTAGTGTCTCTCATCGTGGGTGTCATAGTTGATAAAAGTGGCTACCTGATCTTGGAGGTCTTCATGTGTGCCATGCTGTGCGGTAAGATGTCTCCCCCGTTTCTAAGTTGAACACGTAGCATGTTTCTCGACAACTGTTTGATACACGTCGTAAGTTACTGCGTGTCTTTGGGCTCGTCGTAAAATAAGATGCGGCTTTTCATAGTCGGTTTTATGCCATTGAAATTGCAATCTATTAACAAGACAGTGTCTGGGAAGTTGTAAATAAATCTTAAACATTGCAGTTGCAATTTCAAATTGGCTAGAAGTTTTTTAATTATAATATTTTTTAACTGCATTATACATCGGCCATTTTGATCTACGTTTTAAAAAACATTTCAATATCAATCAAACTGAAAATTAAATAAATTAAATAAAAATTACTCTCATTCAGTTTGTTCGCATTTCTCGACATTACGGCCTGTGTCAAGTTCCGTTTCATTTTGCAAGAACGTCTCGCGCATTCTCGGGCTTGAAAACTGGAGAAATTTGCCGGCTCGTACGAGGATTTACCTTGATTATAACTGCACTATGTTTCTTCTATTTCCAGTGGCCATCATCTTCTGTGTTTTGTTGTATCTCGTCGATGCCTCCCGCGGAACCGGACTAAACCTCTCTGCAAAGGAACGCAAACTGCGGAAAGAGGCCAAAAAACTACAGAATGAATGCAAAAAAGAATAATAAAGTATGGGTGGGGTAAGAGAAAGAGTTTGAAAACCGTACAGCAACTGAAGATTTGTATGCACATGCATTTGTAAAGTCGGAAATTCTGATTTTGAGATATAGGCCATAATATTGTGCTGGGGGTAGAATTTTATATATTGGGTTTTCTTGCTAAAAGTAACAAAACTATCTTACAGAGATGAAATACTGAATTGGTGTAAAAAAAAAAAAAGAATTAGTGCAAAACAAACCAAAAATTAGATTAAATACATTGTATGAATAGAACAAATGCCGCATCGTTTACCCTTTGTAGAACTTTGCAATCTAGAATTAATCAGTTCTAGAATTATGAATTTTTTTCTTTTATAATTGGCGCTTTTATGCTAATTTATAATTAGTTTGTTTTTGTCAATGAATCATTAAAAGCTCTTGTACTATTGGCACATTTTATGCAAACTTTAAATATATACTGCTATCAATTAAAATGGTGACTAAAAGAAACAGTTTATAGAAAGATTTAAGGGCCGTCTGTTTTTTGGCCCATTTTTGTGATATTCACTTTAAAAGGAAAGTCAGTATTTACATAAAGGGGCACGGAGTCCTAAAATCCCTGGAATTTTCATGTTTTGGATTGTTTAATTATCCTATTTCAAACATCTGGTTGAAATGAAACCAATAATGTTAGTACTTATATAGCGCTTTAGACTCCCACAATGTGGGTGTATCAAAGCGCTTTACAACTATTATCCCTGTTCACCAGGAACAAGACCATTTCTGCAGCAGCTCAAGATCAGCGCATGTGGTCTCTACCTTCACAGGTACCCATTACTCCTGGGTGGAGAGAGGCAATTGTAGCAAAGTGTCTTGCCCAAGAACACAAGCACCATGTTCCCTGCCAGGGTTCGAACCCACGTACCGGAGTCAAACACGGTAACCACTGGATCACAGTTCCCTACAGAAACCAACCTGATGTCGTACCGTTCCCGAGAAAAAAACACGGTGAAGTACGTTCACATACGTTTTTTTCCTGTCGTTTTTATTCAATGTACCTTGTACAGTACCATTTGTGTGTGTCACACAAATTACACACAGCACCAATGCACAAAATGGTTTCTTACACGTCCATAAAAGATGAATTCTCTATATGGCTAGAATCAAGACTCTACTCAAACAGCTCAAGTTTTTAGGGTGGTAAATGTGTACCCCAAAACTCGTTCTCCACAAAAGTATCCCAGTTTAAATGCTCTTTCTGATTAAGATAATATAGTTCAAAATGCATTTTGTAGCCCAATTAGGCACTTCCAGGACATAGTTACCCTTTAATCCTGCCAGACACAGCACATCAGGTAAACAAAAAGTCTGGCGCACTTTTGATGGATTTAGCTGTCAACAACAGTATACAAACAACCACAGTCTAAGCCTATGGGAGCTAATACTCATTGAACAATGACAGAGATGGATTCTGCTTGGTTCTGTGACCACAGACTCTGAAGCAGTTTGACCTTGAGATTTCGGACAGATAATGAGATAATCGACAAACAGATGCACAGAGATATTTCCAATAGCTGGGAGTTTTGCAGGATTCAGGCAGTGGTCCCCAGTAACAAACATTGGAGGATTCATGTTACTTGTAGGGAGATGAAAAATGGATGCTATTGATGTACAACAAAATATTTATAACCCCATCTTAACCTCTCACTACAAACATTTTGTATAAACGTCTGATGGAAATATGCAGTCAAACGCATAAAAATAACAAAAAATATTTCAACTTGGGAACTCTTTTATCATCACTGGTTGTTTTTTTATGTACTATTTACACGAGTGTTTCTACACATATGATACAGTGCAAAACAATTACCTGAAATGTGCACCGCAACTTAAAAAACCCCAGAAAGGCACTGTCCCAAAATTTACAAAGTTTGGGAGTACAGATTATGCCTATCATAATGAACCACACAGTTTCTGTATCATGGCATTAATAAATAGCACCACACAATATACATGTACATGTACAATGTAAAAACAACATACCAATGGCTCAGGGGCCAATTTTATAAAACAAGTAAGCACACAAATTTGCTTAAGTCGTGTTCCCATTGGACTTTTTCTTCCGCGGCCACGCGGAAACTTACCGCGGCATTCCTTAGCGTGAATCTACCACGCGTTCCCACCTGGACTTATATTCCGCGACGGAACGGTTCATTCGCTGTTCGAGACTGGCAGAATGTCACACATTCTGTGTATAGTTGTGACCTATACAGGAAGTGTTGTTGTTTGCATAGCGTTTTACAGCGTGGTCGCGGTAGGTTTACAGCGCGGAGCGTTCCCATTGGACTTTTTAGCGGCCCTGATAAGTTACCGTGGCTGCGCGGAAGTCTTCCGCGACCTCTTTCGGCCTGTTAGTTTTACATCACGGTCGCGGTAAATTGACAGGGAGGTCAGTTTACCGTGCGTCCCCATTGGATTTAATTTTGTCATTCTAAAGGAAAGTCGCGGTACTCTAACAAAATTAAGTCCAATGGGAACATGGCTTTAGCATGAACATTCTTCCTTAGGGGGGGAAAAAACAAGGTTACAAGTCAAATATTCAGGTGATTTTATCGTTTGTGACTGATATTCAGCTGGTTTTTGCTTAGCATGAAAAGCTCATGGAGTTTTGGCTGGTAACCTGTTTTTACTGAGCACATTTTTGTGTGTGCTAAGCAAATTTGTGTGCTTACATGGTTTTTTTTTAATTGACCCCAGTTGGTTACTTATTACATGTAGTACTAACCTAAAAATCTAAACATCCTCTGAAAGACAATATAAAAAATAGTAAATTATATGCATTACTAAATAGATACATATTTGTTTTCTTTCACATTCAATACTTGATTTTTGAATCTGAATACAAATTAAAGCACGTGAATAAAAATGTGGGGAAAAATCCACTTATCTGTAGTGCCAAGTACCAGGATGCCTGTGTAATTGTATTACAAACAACGAGCACCGGTGTGACCATATTAATAAATCTGTGCAGAAGAATACAGTTGTTCAAGGTTTAGCTCCCCGACTTCAACTAGTGAAAAACTACAAGACAAGGCAATAGCACCATCTTAAACACCAATAATAAAGTTCGATTTGTTTGACCTAATTAGCACCTTCGCTAATGGATCTCGGGACATTTTGGACTATTATTACAAGTTTAACAGAAATTTTAGTAATTATCACAGAATTTTAGATTAGAAAAATCCAGATATTTTTTCTATGGTGGCGACAACCCACAAGGCCCCTCTTTATAGTTTCAGTCGAGTGTTTTTAATAATTTCAAAATGACTTATTTTAATTACTATTTTCTGTAATTTTAAACAGTATCTTTGGTAAAAAAATATGGTTAATAAAAAGACACTTTCATTTGTCTTAATTGTAGTTTTACCAAACAAAATCCCACCAGTCAAAAAGTGGATTTTGTTTTCATATACTAGTAACTGGGCTCGTAACTACGCAATAGACATCCACAATTACTTGCGATATCCAACCATTTCATCAGAATTCTAAATACTATTATCAATTACTACAGCACACAGTTTCGTTTTTATAAAATTTCCAAACACAAATAGCACAAATGCCATCACACTATGAACATCTAACAAATAAAACCCAATACGCTAACAATAAAAATCTATTGATACTTGTTCACAGTGTCGGCACTTCAAAATACACCAGTAACAATTTAACACAGTACTGCATCAAATGCATGTGTCCTTGCTTTTTTATATACAAAATACAATGTTATGAAAATAATTCACAAACTTCTTACATACAAATATAGTCATTTTTTTAAATTAGTCTGGCGTTTATATTAGACACAAAAGACATTTGGTATGAATAGAAAGGAAGAATATTTTGTTTTTTTACACCCTGCTCCTGATGAAGATTATATTGGACAGTTTTGAAAATTGAGTATCGACTTCTTTCTGGGGCCAATTTCATAGAGCTGCTAACCACAACAATTTGCTTAGCATGACAATTTGTCCTTGGCAAAAACAAGGTTACAGATCAAATTTTCACCTGATTTTTATTGTTAACCAGTTCGCGCCGGATGACGTATATAAACGCAAAATTTTTCCCAAATTCAAAACGGATGACGCATAAACACGCCAAGTTCAAGTTCGGAAATGTATGTCAGCAGCGCGCAAGGCCGGAAATGCGTGGGTGTGCTTCCCGGCACTATCAGCCTGAACACGCTTCGGATCGAGTTTCGTTAAAAATAATCCCGCCCGTCGGCTCGGCGATGTTAAAATAATCCCGGCGCGAACTGGTTAAGGATTGATAATCAGCTGTTTTTTTGCTTAGCATGAAAAACATAATTTTGGCTGGTAACCTGTTTTTAATAAGCAAGACTTTTTGTGCTAAGCACATTTTTTTGCTTAGCAGCTCTATGAAATTGGGCCCTGGTGTGGCGATACTTTCCTCGCCTTCCACCGCTGTGGCCCGGGTTCGATTCCTGCCCTGTGGCCCACATGTGGATTTGGTTTTCCTCAGATAGCTGCAAGTTTGATACTTTAACCTTTAAAATAATATAAATTAATAAACTTTCTATAATTATGAATACTGTGTTGAGGTGCATTATGCACACGTTCCCTAATGACATAGTGACACATGTGATAATCAATTTGTGTATGGCAGTCAAGACAGTCGCGTTAGGAAGCTGTAGTTTTCAGCACATTCAGAATAAAATTAATTGCATGACCTCTTGCTTTCTAGTGCAGACATCTTAGCACTTGACCTCCGAGCTAGCCGGCCAGCGAATTGTTTTTTTCCCCAAACGACATCGTCATAGAACTGGTTTTTAGCGCATCTGATTGGTTGTTTAACATCTACGTCATCCATTCATTCATGTGTCGCATTGCATGACGTGAACTAGGGTCAAAAAAGCCCAGAGTCCTAGGGTCAAAAAGGGTTAGGGGTGCACTACCCTAATTGAAGGGAGAATTTCTCCGCCAGCTCATTTGCATGAAATGTGCCCCCACAATTTCTTTTGAAAAAAGATGCCGTTTGGTGAAAGAAATGGTGGGATTGTGTAAATATAGCATAGAATCAACTCCCTGGTTTTTGAGCTTCAATCTGAGGGCAGACTTGACAAAATTACGGTTGAAAAATGGGTCCTAATTGCCCTAGAATGTGGAGGGATGGCATTTGTAAAATGGCTGCTTGCAGGCTCGGTAAGTATCACTTTACGGGAGGGGAGTTCTTTTGGTGTGAATACTAAAAAATATAATCGACTAACCTACTAAAAATTGAAAAGAAATGGAAAGATAAAGACCAAGACAATAATCTGATTGTTGTTTGAGAAACCCCAGTGATGTCGGTGTGCATGAAACTTGGTCCTAAACATTGTTGATTTTACACTGTTCTCAATGGGACTTGAATTAGGCCAGTGCACCCTTAGGGTTAGGGTCCATAAGTTGAGAGTCCTAGGGTCAATAAAACCCAGAGTCCTATGGTCAATAAGTTGAGAATCCTAAGGTCAATCAATTGAGAGTAAAATTTACTACCATGACGTAACAGATAGCCAATCGGCTAAAAAACAGTTCTATGGCGATGTCGTTTGGAAAAGAAAAAGAAATCGCAGCTGGCCAGGGTGGACTGACTGGTTAGAATTTAAATAGCAGCAGGTACCACAACAAACTATACCTTTAAAGCAAAGTACAAGTTGACAGTGATGTATAATATTAAACATTCTGGTTTTGCATGGCTAGACGTAGGTCTGACATTGGGTGGTTGTCATGTACTAATAATCCAATCATTACTCATTCAGCTTTACCCAAAGCAACGGTTAGCTTTGTCTTTCCATGTGTCCACACACAGCCTGAGGTGAAACTCGCTTCCAGGCTAGGATTCTTTGAATGTCTGAACTGCAAATTTCACCTGCGTGTATGTCAATGTGTGTGCGTTAGTTAAAAGTTTAGCATGGCCCCAGGTTCTGCACCTGCAAACCAGATTTTCCATCATCAATCATTTCTTGGGCACCAAATAGTGCATTGTTCACCTTTTAGACATTCAAGTAAACCTTGGCTGTTTTCCAAACCCCAGCTTCGTTTTCGATATTTGGCTTCGTTCACGCAGTTTGGCAATGACAATGGAGACGAAGCCTAGAAATAGGGTTTAGAAAACGGCCCAAGTTAAAAAAAAGAAGGATAACAGTTTAATATTTTTTCAATATTTGGGTTGTGCAATATAGTGTCATATCACACTGGTTGTTGCCATGGATCGACCAATCAGGATCGAGGATTCAAGCTTGCTTGAAAATAAATATACAGTTAATATCTCTATGGCTTTTGCGCTGTGACTATCATCTATGTGGAATGAACCCAAATTCTCATAAAACAAAACTCGATTGTGTGGCTCGGATTATAATTTCTTGACAAACGTGTAGCAATAACATTAAAATGAATGAGGTAAAACGCATGGACGCAAAAAATTGGAAGCAAATGCTGTAAATATAAAAACTGAATGATGCAAGAACACAACAAAAATATTGCTTTTGACCAAACAAAATAACAATTAAAGGAATCTTAATGCAATCCGCAGCCTCACACAGCTCCTAAGAAAATCTCTAGGAAAATAAATTGTTTATCACACAAAATACAATCTTTTTAAATAGAAACAAAATGCAACCGTACATGTCCATTCAGCCATATGAAACAGAAATTGTGCTGTACAATTCGACATTAAGTTAAGCTGGAATAAATATGTACAACAGTTTAAAAAACAAAAAAAAATCTTTGGAACAGTACTATTTTTGAGAATCAAAATCAAGGTCTATATGCCCAATTCCTGAGCATGTGAGGGCGCTGCAACAAAACCATGTTGGGGTTATAAACAGTCTTGAATCAAAGATTAATTGATGCAAGTTTACATATAAAGCTCACAATTTTTGCAATTTATTATTTTTGTTTTTCTGTATCAAAAACTATAATTTATTATATTTTTTAGTCTGGTACCCTCCAAAAAGAGAATTGTCACAGCGCCCTCATTTGCTCATAAATATGGCTTATAAAAAATTATAAAATTAAAATAATGTTAGGTTAAAAACAAAATAAGGCAATTTTTTTCTCCCCACAACATCATTTAGCAATATGAAATTGGAAACAATTGTTACCCCGATGACTTTTTTGTACTGACTATTCAGGCAACACGGTGCAAATTATTTTTAATTTGTATGGGGGGGGGGGGACAATTCATAGGCGTGTGATTTGCAGGATGTGTGCAACAAAAACTCGCCACATTTTGAATAATTTAAACATCTTGGACGAGGATTCATTTAATAAATGTGACCAGCTCCACAAAAAAGAGTTATTAAGTCGCGCTGAAATGTGTTAAAAAACTTCCCCCGAAATCACAAATTCGCATTCGCTTTTGTGCCAACTATGAACTGGCTTTAACTGACGAGACAAAATTCCTCCAATGAACACACAGCCATTTCGCCTACGTGTATAAAAAAACAAATAGAAGTGAAAACAAGCGGTCTATTTAAAAGCTCTAAAACCGTCGTCAAAAATCTCGGAAGAGTTCTTGTATGTCGGCGGTCACCGCCTTCCTTTCTCGCCAGCCGTCGTCCTCGTATTTGTCAAAGTTCTGGGTGTCTCCGTCGTGCGTTATCGTGGGAATTATGGGGGGCTGTTGGGACAAAATCAGAGAAGTAAGTTTACATTTGTCAAATAAACATGTACATGTACAAGAACAACTTGTAACATGTGCTACAATCGTAGGGGTTATAATAGTAGCCATGACCCAGTGGTTTGTACGATGGTGCGACGCGACGGGCAAGACAGATAACTGCAATAAGCCATTTGCGCGTGACCCCGAGTTAAATTTGAATAACACCTGGTACACTGACTTGCTCATGCAGCTTGGCACAGTTTAACTTTAAATTCTCCAGACCAAAGACGCTGTTGCTATATCACGTGATTCGGGGCAAGCCTTGCGCTAGCAACCCCCAGCTCTGGAATGGTCTGGTGTCTTTTTGCCATTCTCACCCATTGTAAACAATGTATTGGTGCTGAGCGTCTCTTACGTAACTATGCAAAAGCTTGCCCCGAATCACGTGATATAGCAACAGTGTCTTTGGTCTGGAGAATTTAAAGTTAAACTGTGCCAAGCTGTGTGTTCTTGTATCGTATTACGATCGAGGATCGAAACACAAAAGAGAACAAAGGGAACAAAGGATCCTCGAAGGACGGTTTGCTTGTCCGAATTCGGTCCTCGATCGTTGGGGCAAGCGCTAAGTAATGGGGTTAGGGTATAGTAAAGGAACAAAGGAAAACACAATCATCGATCCTCGGTCGTTATGTGGTTCACGACTGTGTGAACAAGTCAGTGTTACCAGATATTATTTAAATTTAACTCAGGGTCACGCGCAAATGGCTTATTGCCCTCTTTTTTGCTCCCAAGTCAAAACAATTTTTCAAAGTTTTTTTAAAAATATCTTATTAATTTTAACATGGGCACTTTCCTTTCGATCGTAATTTTGCTCTTATACAGTCTTTCAGAGCACAGTATTATCTTATGACGCAAGTCTGTATAATTGTAAAATAAAGAAACATGTCAAGCAACATTTCCTTGCCCAATTTTTGATTTACTTTGAGCTGTCGTCTCCTGACCGCCTCCCAGTCAGTTCCTTTGAACCACCCATGGTTCTTGATGTCATCGCTGCCATTCACCATACAGCCGATGCGATTCGTCCGGTCGATGACCAGCAACCTCTGAATCAAATCTCTGCAGAAGGGGACAGTCAGAAACAGAGCTGTAATCGAGACGTTCGCATGTCGGTTCGCATGTCGGTTCGCAGGTCGGTTCGCAGGTCGGTTCGCAGGTCGGTTCGCAGGTCGGTTCGCAGGTCGGTTCGCAGGTCGGTTCGCAGGTCGGTTCGCAGGTCGGTTCGCAGGTCGGTTCGCAGGTCGGTTCGCAGGTCGGTTCGCAGGTCGGTTCGCAGGTCGGTTCGCAGGTCGGTTCGCAGGTCGGTTCGCAGGTCGGTTCGCAGGTCGGTTCGCAGGTCGGTTCGCAGGTCGGTTCGCAGGTCGGTTCGCAGGTCGGTTCGCAGGTCGGTTCGCAGGTCGGTTCGCAGGTCGGTTCGCAGGTCGGTTCGCAGGTCGGTTCGCAGGTCGGTTCGCAGGTCGGTTCGCGGGTCGGTTCGCGGGTCGGTTCGCGGGTCGGTTTGCGGGTCGGTTCGCGGGTCGGTTCGCGGGTCAGTTCGCGGGTCAGTTCGCGGGTCAGTTCGCGGGTCAGTTCGCGGGTCAGTTCGCGGGTCAGTTCGCGGGTCAGTTCGCGGGTCAGTTTGCGGGTCAGTTCGCGGGTCAGTTCGCGGGTCAGTTCGCGGGTCAGTTCGCGGGTCAGTTCGCGGGTCAGTTCGCGGGTCAGTTCGCGGGTCAGTTCGCGGGTCGGTTCGCGGGTCGGTTCGCAGGTCGGTTCGCAGGTCGGTTCGCAGGTCGGTTCGCAGGTCGGTTCGCAGGTCGGTTCGCAGGTCGGTTCGCAGGTCGGTTCGCAGGTCGGTTCGCAGGTCGGTTCGCAGGTCGGTTCGCAGGTCAGTTCGCAGGTCAGTTCGCAGGTCAGTTCGCAGGTCAGTTCGCAGGTCAGTTCGCAGGTCAGTTCGCAAGAAAGTCCCTCGTTTCAACAAACCTTGCGTCTTGGTCTAGATGTTTTGGCCAGTCAATTTTGCCTTCCAAAATCTTCTCGTAAATGCCAAATGGGTTGTCGTCAAAAAAGGGTGGATACCTTTAGAGAGAGAGAAGAAAGCAGACAGATATAGAAACAGTTTTGTTATATAAAATTGGATCTTAAACACAATTACTCTAAACCGTGTGTGAGGCGGCCATCTTTGAAAACACAGCAAATACTCAGAAAGATCGTTGGCCTTTGTTTGCAAATTGTTAGTGGCACGTTGTCAGTCCCACTTTTCCTGCCAATGTTGGCAAAAGTTAGCACTGTTAAAAATACCCCAGTTAAAATGTGAAAGAAAAAAAAATGTTACTTGATTTACATGCAAGCATGAGAATTCTGATAACAATAGGCTTAGTAATCTTATTACAGCATCCTAACCCATCTGCCCTTGTTATCCTTACTTTTCCCTACAAATAAAAAAAATAAAATTGAGACAATAATGCAATACTGTGCAGGTGCAAACAAGACGAGTTCCGCAAATCGTTTCCTCCCAGTCTTATTTTTAGACAAAACCTATTCAACATGTTTACTGTTCTAGAGGTCTTTCCAAAAAAGATTCATGCACATAATGTTTTCGCTTAGTTGTCATTTGTTTTTGCAGACTTGAAGATTATTTCTTCAAACATTACACATCCATGTAAACATTACACAATCATGTTTTCAATAATTGAAGGCGTTAAAAACATTTTTTTACAGTTATTTAACTCTTTCAGTGCCCGCGTACGTTTGGCATTGTGACCCTAAAGCTTTTTTTAATTTTTTATTCTGTAAATTTTTTTTTAATCAGTTTTACCCACTAAACTTGTATCTTCCTCTCCTGTGTGTTTTTAGTACATTCCACCTTTGAATCCCCAAAATAATCTCTTTCATTGTCCCCAAATCAGCAAAAGAAATCACATACTTTTTTCTTCTGGCGTAAACTGTTACTGGGCGCCGCCATTTTGCCTATTATGTTACCACAGATGAGTCCTCTCAAAAGAACTCGAAAACCTAAATAAAACAACTCGTACATTATACGAAATGATAGATTAGGATAAAGTGACGGCGCCCTCTCGTGTAGCCTGAATGGTATAGGTAATAAATGTACGACTTATAGCGCTTTTGGAATACAAATATAGATCATACATATATACGACCTTGGCATTTTCGGAGTACATAAAATAGATCATACATATACGACCTTGGCACTAAAAGAGTTAACTGGTGCGCTTTGTACGTAACTTTTGACCAGCGAGAAATGCAGCTGCAGTGTGTAAAACCTGATCTGCAAGTTTCAAATATTTGAATATTCGGTCAGGTGCATTTTCGAATATTCAGATACTAAATTATTCGAAAATGAACAGCCCTATTTAAAACAAGAACCGCCCACATCACACAGACCACACAAAATTCCGGACGCGATTAAATTATTGCCAAATATCAGAATCTCCTGTCATTATCAAAACAAACAGTTTTGTGCTTTGGGAAGTTGTAAAACACGTCCCTGTTTACAAGTCAAAAATTCCTGGTCGGATCGGGAAACATCACTGGATTCCAGATGTGTTTATTTCTACATGTGTCGCTGTCGACGAATTGTACGACAACGAATTACATGCCGAGATACCGTCAAGTTCAAGCTGTGGAGTACCGAAGCGACCTTTGAACTTTGAGCAACGAAAATGGCACATATCTTTCTATTAAAGATGACATGTTCAGGTCGATTTTAAGAAAGCACTGTGGATGTGCTGAAATACTACAAGGGTGGGATTGGGTGAAAAATAAACCATCCAAGAAATTAATTTCCGAAGAGTTTTGGCCCCAGAGAAAAGTCGGATATCTTGTTTATAGGTTTGTATTTGCCTAAAGGCACTTCCTAAAATGACCCATTTCTTTTTCCAAAGTAAACATTTTTAACATTAAAACAGCTTTACAGTAAAACCTCAGGAAGTCCAGATGAAAAAGTGGATTCTAAAAATGTGGAATATAAGAAGAATCCTGACAAAAACTCAAATCTTGAAATGGGGAAAATCCTGACAAATTTCATCGGTAATTGCTCAAAACCCACTCCTAATTAACAAAATCTCTTCTTTTAATTCCGTCAAAAAGATACATCTTACTGAAAAGTAAACAAAAGATAGATCGACTAAAACACAAGGCACAAAATAAAGTTCACATAAATATACAAAAGCTATCCATTCCCGATACACATGTAGGATCTTTCCTTTCTACAAGAACAAAAAAGAAGACGGCGATTTCATCGTTTTCTATCGTCCCCTCCCCTCGGATATTTTGTGGCACACTTCCTCCCTGCTCATTCCCAGTTGGGACCTTTTACGATTCATGATCGATTTGTTTCTTAAAGGTAGGATATACCATTGGTAATTGCTTGAATTTTCAGGAATGGGTAGATTTGGGGGGTTGTATTTTATAGTAAATATCGTTTAACTGACCTGTCTGAAGTTTTACAATCATAGATGCCGAGAAAAGCACGAAAAACAGCGTTTGTTTTCAACCGGCGTCGAGCAGTTATTCTTATGTTATCTTTGTTTTTTCGCGATCGCCATCCGGCGAAAGCGAAGTTTTCTTTATAAAATTCTATTTTTCAGAATAATTACATGATATCTAGCGCAATCATTTTGCTGTATGCTAGAATCATTATTGACTTTCAAATGAGTAAGATATTTCTTTAAAATTTGGTAGTAAATATTTTCGATATCTGCAAATAGTGTATACTACCTTTAAAGGGAAGGGGGGTGGGGAGGGGAGAGTGGAGTTGAATTGAGCCAGAACAGTCTCGCTTCTGAAACAACTCCGTTCGCCTCCGTCGACTCCCCCGAGGCAACGCGAGTATTACTTCAGCTGTAAATTCACGGCTAGTGGGACATGAAGTGTTTGCCTCTGAATAGCCAAACCACTTCCCCACCTCCGGGTTTTTTTTGTTTTTGTTTACAGAGCAGCTTTTATCCCCGTTTGCTCCCAGGTGGATCATTGTCAACACAAATCATCTCCGTGTTCCCAAATTAGAAACACTTTAGGTCCGCAGGGGGTTTACACTCGGAGTAAGATGACCAAGTAGAATTGGAGTAGATGCATTCTTGTGTGGAGAAAAAAATCAAATAAATGTTGTAACATTATTTGTAAAATTATATTTGTTATCTGTTTTATATGCAAACTATACATATACTGATGATGTAAAATGTACATTGTATGCACACTTGATATTTTGGAGAGGTTTCTCGTTTAAAGGTACATGTAGTATACACCATTTGCAGATATCGAAAATATGTACTACCGAATTATGAACAAATATCTTACTCATTTAAAATAAATAATGATTGTAGGCATCCAGCAAAATGATTGCGCTAGATATCCTGTAATTATTCCGAAAAGTAGAATTTTATAATGAAAAATTCGCGATCGCCGTCCGGCGAGCGCAAAAAATTTCATATAACATAAGAATAACTGCTCGACGCCGGTGGAAAACAAACGCTGTTTTTTGTGCTTTTCTTGGCATCCATGATTGAAAAACTTCGGACAGGTCAGTTAAACGATATTTACTATAAAATACAACCCTCCAAATCTACCCATTCATGATAATTCAATCAATTACCAATGGTGTATCCTACCTTTAAAGGTAGGATACACCATTGGTGATTGCTTGAATCATCAGGAATGGGTGTATTCGAGGGGTTGTAATTTATATTGTTAACTGACCTGTTCGAAGTTTTACAATCATGATTGCTGAGAAAAGCCAGAAAAACGGTGTTTGTTTTCAACCGGCGTCCGGCAGTTGTTCTTATGTTGTTCTTGTTCTTGTTCTTGTTCTTGTTCTTGTTCTTGTTCTTGTTCTTGTTCTTGTTCTTGTTCTTGTTCTTGTTTTTTTCCAGCGATCGTGATTTGTTTTTTATAAAAATCTATTTTTCGGAACAATTGCATTGATATCTAGCGAAATCATTTTGCTGGATGCCTACAATCAATATTTACTTTCCAATAAGTAAGATGTTCTTTAATAATTTGATAGTAAACAAATTTGATATCTGCAAATGGTTCCACTATTAACCGTTGTTTACTGTCCAGTCAAGTAATGAGTTATTTCATAATGATTAAGTACTGGTAGTTTTGTTTTTTGACGTTGGCAAATGGCGTACACAACAACTGCATCAAAATAAATTGTGTAGTACCTTATTGCACATAGGTTCATTTTGGCTCCTAAATTGTTTTTGTGTGCAAAATCCACATGTTATTGTGAGTTTTCATCTCTGAAAAGGCAGAGGAAAAAAGATTATATCTCATATCAAATAGTTTGTCCCGAGGTTGGAATTTCTTCCAAGTTTCCTGGGACAGTCGCAAATAGAATATCCATGCGAGTGTTCGGCTAACATTTTAGGACAGCCGCAAGGCTGTATTCTGCTGGGAAAACAGCCGCATGCAAGCTTGCCATCTGCCGAGGCCGTTGATAACTTCGGGACCTACTAATTACACCGAGAATGTCCCAAACATCTTCCGTCGTGTAGGTCTTCGCTTTGATGATGGAGTGCACATGTTTATAAAGGGAAGAAAAAAAAGAGGTCTACAGGACAACGAAACCTAATGTAATGGCGGCAGTTGGAAGTGTAAATGTGTACCAATTAAAAGTTGAATATACGTTGTACAGTTATCCAAAAAGTAACCAACCAAAATACAGTTAAAAAGTTGTAAAGATTCTGATGACACTAAACTCTCTGTAAAATTATTTCTTCTGGCATGCTGTTATTTTGAAGAAAATTAAAAACTTAAAAGAATATAATTTCTAAAGATGCGTGTCAGAGACGCCCGTTTAGAAGTTTCCGCAAATGGTGCGTGAATGGTGCGCGTAGGCACGTAGGCGCGTAGGCGTTTGACTGGCGCACACGTACAGTATGTGTGGGCGCTATTATTGGTCTCTTCAGTGCATGACACGTCAGTAGCTGCAATTTGCTGGATGAGATTGCGTCCTGAACGCAGATTGTGATCACAATTCATATTGCGACTAGGCAAATTTTGAATTGAAATATGGTTTAAGCAGCATTCACAGAGCTAAAAGCTTCATAAGGTTGTTTGTCCGAACCCCCTGTCTTTAGATTCTGAGAATTGTTGCTGCTTCAGACGATAAAAATGCACAACCAACAAATGAATATTATCCCTTTAAGTTTAAGGACAATTCCGTGCAAAAGTGTAGTGGACATGTCTGAAAAGTGGAAAAGCATCGCAACAACAAATGTAGTGTAGAATTAAAAAAGACAGAGAGATCTTTCATTTGGGTGGGTGCTAATGTAGTTAAGTATGATTTATTGTAAAAAAAAACTGGGTTTGCTTTTGGCTAAAATCATATATTTTTTTGGTAATCATTCTGGTTCAGCTATTTCTCTAATGGATGTCGTTTTAAATAAACATATTCCCAAACCCCTCGACAATTTCACAACATTGGTGTCAAATTCCGGGAATAACTTGAGAACGAGTGCGCAGATGATGTTTTTACAAAAAGAGAATTCAAAATCAAAACTGTAGCACTTGGCATCTTACAGCGAGTGTATCTTGAAAACAAAAATATGCCACTCAACAGTTAAATGCGCCATGTCAGTTGGAAAAGCTAGTTTCCTGAAAGAAAAGAAAAGAAAACAAAACAAAAAAACCAACAGGTTCTTAATTCTGCACTTTAGTTCTTCATACTGATGGAGTGTTTTTGACAGCATTCTTAAAACCTCTACAGCATGAAAACAGACAGAGACTAGGGACGTATTTCCGGTCATTGTGACGCAAGCTTGTAAAAAAAATGAAAACACTAATGGATCTGCAGTTTTCCCCCTTCAATGTTTAGGGTCCACAGGGACTACTCTATATACCAAACATGTCATCCATTCACCCTTAAAATAAGTTTCGCCAATTTTGTTTTCTCTACCAAATGCATGATGAAAGTCACTAGTGGGAAGGCAGTTATAAATAAATGAGCGCAGAAATTACAAATCTTGAAGAGTCAATGCCCTAACAACCAAAGGCTTGGAGTCGGGTAAAAGTAATCAATCATGTAATTTGAAATTAAAAAACAAAATTTTGATTTTTAAATGGAAAACCTTAATGACAAGTTCATTTATCATATGTACATGTACATGTAATACCTCACATGACAATCACGTACCAAACTAATTGAACTTGTAACAAAAATTTAATGAATTTTCATTTATCAAGTGGGGGAAAAAAAACCTTGATATTTGACGAGTTGATTTGCCATAAAATACCACACCAAACATGTTAAACTGACTAGTCTGGTAATTTTCAATTGAATAAAAAAATTAATTAAAACCTTAAAACCATTAATAGAAGTTAATAAAAATAAAAAAATCCGCAGAGTTAATTGTAATGTCAAACTGATTAATTTAAAACTAAAACAAAAAATGGTAATTATCAAATGGAACAACCTTGATATCTAGAAAAGGCAAAGTTTGACAAAATAGCTTGCCTTACAAATTACATGACAATCATGTATAAAACTGATTGATCTTGTAATATAAAAAAAAAAAAAAAAAAGCTAACCCTAATATTATGTTCAAATTTACAATTTTACAATTTTACAAATTGTCAATTATCAACAGAAATTTAATAATAAGCCTTACTATTAAATAATAATACATGTAATCTTTGTGACATTGTAGTGATTAATAATACCAACAGCAGATTGCATAAATCATCTGGCATGTACATTTCTGGTGGCGGGAGCATGCTAGGGGGGTTTAATTTTACACTAACTCTAGGACTCCCCGCTCAGTTCAGTCCATTAGCTGCCATAGCAAAAGACCTGCACATCAGTCCAAGAACTATCCCAGGAATTTTTCAATGTAATATCTCCGGACGTTAAACTTGTCTAAGTAAACCGTGCCCGTCTACCTTAATTATTTTAACATTTTCCTGATGGTAAATTGTTTCGATGATGTTATAGCTCTATGCTAAAGACTGCATGTTGCTTAGCACATGCAGGGAAAATTTTAATGAAAACTTAAGATGAAGAAAATGTTTTAAAATATATTCGTAATTAATAGACAGATGGATAGATACAAAATTATTATGGCATCATTTCATGGAGCTGGTTATCAGAAAATCGTTCTCAGCTATTAACCTGATGTGCTAAGCAAAAATTTGCCGAGTACCGGTCAACAGCTGTACATGTATGTATCACATGCCATTTTGGTTGGTGACCTGACTGCACTAAGCAAATGTATTGCATTGTTTTTCGCACGCATGCGTCATTTGTAAGGGGTTATGGCAAAATGGGACAGAATTGGGCAGAGGTTGAATTGAGGATTCTTAGAGATTAGAAAAGAGGATAAAATTTTTCTTACAATGAAGTTTCTTGTACTTCAATCGGACATTCCATTAACAAGTTATGGCTGTTTGAAGTTTGCATTTACCAACAGGTCACAAAAAGAAAAAATATTGAGAAAAAGGTCTTTGAAGTTTTGAGTTTTGTACGTACTATGCATGTGATATGGAAAAATG
>JBAIAA010001831.1:0-19126 GCA_037893245.1 Crossaster papposus | reverse complement strand
AGCCCTCGAGTTAACTATGTAAAGGGAAAGAAGTGTGCATAAGAAATAAACACATGATGCGGGAACAAGCCCTCGAGTTAAATATGTAAAGGGAAAGAAGTGTGCATAAGAAATAAACACATGATGTGGGAACAAGCCCTCGAGTTAAATATGTAAAGGGAAAGAAGTGTGCATAAGAAATAAACACCTGATGTCGGAACAAGCCCTCGAGTTAAATATGTAAAGGGAAAGAAGTGTGCATAAGAAATAAACACATGATGTGGGAACAAGCCCTCGAGTTAAATATGTAAAGGGAAAGAAGTGTGCATAAGAAATAAACACATGATGTGGGAACAAGCCCTCGAGTTAAATATGTAAAGGGAAAGAAGTGTGCATAAGAAATATGTAAAGGGAAAGAAGTGTGCATAAGAAATATGTAAAGGGAAAGAAGTGTGCATAATAAATAAACACCTGATGTCGGAACAAGCCCTAGAGTTAAATATGTAAAGGGAAAGAAGTGTGCATAAGAAATATGTAAAGGGAAAGAAGTGTGCATAAGAAATATGTAAAGGGAAAGAAGTGTGCATAAGAAATAATAAAGGGAAAGAAGTGTGCATAAGAAATAAACACCTGATGTCGGAACAAGCCCTCGAGTTAAATATGTAAAGGGAAAGAAGTGTGCATAAGAAATATGTAAAGGGAAAGAAGTGTGCATAAGAAATATGTAAAGGGAAAGAAGTGAGCATAAGAAATAAACACATGATGTCGGAACAAGCCCTCGAGTTAAATATGTAAAGGGAAAGAAGTGTGCATAAGAAATATGTAAAGGGAAAGAAGTGTGCATAAGAAATATGTAAAGGGAAAGAAGTGTGCATAAGAAATAAACACCTGATGTCGGAACAAGCCCTCGAGTTAAATATGTAAAGGGAAAGAAGTGTGCATAAGAAATAAACACCTGATGTCGGAACAAGCCCTAGGGTTAAATATGTAAAAGGAAAGAAGTGTCCATAAGAAATATGTAAAGGGAAAGAAGTGTGCATAAGAAATATGTAAAGGGAAAGAAGTGTGCATAAGAAATATGTAAAGGGAAAGAAGTGTGCATAAGAAATATGTAAAGGGAAAGAAGTGTGCATAAGAAATATGTAAAGGGAAAGAAGTGTGCATAAGAAATAAACACATGATGTGGGAACAAGCCCTCGAGTTAAATATGTAAAGGGAAAGAAGTGTGCATAAGAAATAAACACCTGATGTGGCAACAAGCCCTCGAGTTAAATATGTAAAGGGAAAGAAGTGTGCATAAGAAATAAACACATGATGTCGGAACAAGCCCTCGGGTTAAATATGTAAAGGGAAAGAAGTGTGCAGTAGAAATAAACACATGATGTGGGAACAAGCCCTCGAGTTAAATATGTAAAGGGAAAGAAGTGTACATAAGAAATAAACACATGATGTGGGAACAAGCCCTCGAGTTAAATATGTAAAGGGAAAGAAGTGTGCATAAGAAATAAACACATGATGTGGGAACAAGCCCTCGAGTTAAATATGTAAAGGGAAAGAAGTGTGCATAAGAAATATGTAAAGAGAAAGAAGTGTGCATAAGAAATATGTAAAGGGAAAGAAGTGTGCATAAGAAATAATCACATGATGTCGGAACAAGCCCTCCAGTTAAATATGTAAAGGGAAAGAAGTGTGCATAAGAAATATGTAAAGGGAAAGAAGTGTGCATAAGAAATATGTAAAGGGAAAGAAGTGTGCATAAGAAATATGTAAAGGGAAAGAAGTGTGCATAAGAAATTAACACATGATATCGGAACAAGCCCTCGAGTTAACTATGTAAAGGGAAAGAAGTGTGCAGTAGAAATAAACACATGATGTCGGAACAAGCCCTCGAGTTAAATATGTAAAGGGAAAGAAGTGTCCATCAGAAATAAACACCTGATGTCGGAACAAGCCCTCGAGTTAAATATGTAAAGGGAAAGAAGTGTGCATAAGAAATATGTAAAGGGAAAGAAGTGTGCATAAGAAATAATCACCTGATGTCGGGACAAGCCCTCCAGTTAAATATGTAAAGGGAAAGAAGTGTGCATAAGAAATAAACACCTGATGTGGGAACAAGCCCTCGAGTTAAATATGTAAAGGGAAAGAAGTGTGCATAAGAAATAAACACATGATGTGGGAACAAGCCCTCGAGTTAAATATGTAAAGGGAAAGAAGTGTGCATAAGAAATAAACACATGATGTGGGAACAAGCCCTCGAGTTAAATATGTAAAGGGAAAGAAGTGAGCATAAGAAATAAACACATGATGTGGGAACAAGCCCTCGAGTTAAATATGTAAAGGGAAAGAAGTGATCATAAGAAATAAACACCTGATGTGGGAACAAGCCCTCGAGTTAAATATGTAAAGGGAAAGAAGTGAGCATACGAAATAAACACATGATGTGGGAACAAGCCCTCGAGTTAAATATGTAAAGGGAAAGAAGTGTGCATAAGAAATAAACACATGATGTCGGAACAAGCCCTCGAGTTAACTATGTAAAGGGAAAGAAGTGTGCATAAGAAATAAACACATGATGCGGGAACAAGCCCTCGAGTTAAATATGTAAAGGGAAAGAAGTGTGCATAAGAAATAAACACATGATGTGGGAACAAGCCCTCGAGTTAAATATGTAAAGGGAAAGAAGTGTGCATAAGAAATATGTAAAGGGAAAGAAGTGTGCATAAGAAATAAACACCTGATGTCGGAACAAGCCCTCGAGTTAAATATGTAAAGGGAAAGAAGTGTGCATAAGAAATAAACACATGATGTCGGAACAAGCCCTCGAGTTAAATATGTAAAGGGAAAGAAGTGTGCATAAGAAATAATAAAGGGAAAGAAGTGTGCATAAGAAATATGTAAAGGGAAAGAAGTGTCCATAAGAAATATGTAAAGGGAAAGAAGTGTGCATAAGAAATATGTAAAGGGAAAGAAGTGTGCATAAGAAATATGTAAAGGGAAAGAAGTGTGCATAAGAAATATGTAAAGGGAAAGAAGTGTGCATAAGAAATATGTAAAGGGAAAGAAGTGTGCATAAGAAATATGTAAAGGGAAAGAAGTGTGCTTAAGAAATATGTAAAGGGAAAGAAGTGTGCATAAGAAATATGTAAAGGGAAAGAAGTGTGCATAAGAAATATGTAAAGAGAAAGATGTGTGCATAAGAAATATGTAAAGGGAAAGAAGTGTGCATAAGAAATTAACACATGATGTCGGAACAAGCCCTCGAGTTAACTATGTAAAGGGAAAGAAGTGTGCAGTAGAAATAAACACATGATGTCGGAACAAGCTCTCGAGTTAAATATGTAAAGGGAAAGAAGTGTCCATCAGAAATAAACACCTGATGTCGGAACAAGCCCTCGAGTTAAATATGTAAAGGGAAAGAAGTGTGCATAAGAAATATGTAAAGGGAAAGAAGTGTGCATAAGAAATAATCACCTGATGTCGGGACAAGCCCTCCAGTTAAATATGTAAAGGGAAAGAAGTGTGCATAAGAAATAAACACCTGATGTGGGAACAAGCCCTCGAGTTAAATATGTAAAGGGAAAGAAGTGTGCATAAGAAATAAACACATGATGTGGGAACAAGCCCTCGAGTTAAATATGTAAAGGGAAAGAAGTGTGCATAAGAAATAAACACATGATGTGGGAACAAGCCCTCGAGTTAAATATGTAAAGGGAAAGAAGTGAGCATAAGAAATAAACACATGATGTGGGAACAAGCCCTCGAGTTAAATATGTAAAGGGAAAGAAGTGAGCATAAGAAATAAACACCTGATGTGGGAACAAGCCCTCGAGTTAAATATGTAAAGGGAAAGAAGTGAGCATAAGAAATAAACACATGATGTGGGAACAAGCCCTCGAGTTAAATATGTAAAGAGAAAGAATTGAGCATAAGAAATATGTAAAGGGAAACAAGTGTGCATAATAAATATGTAAATGGAAAGAAGTGTGCATAAGAAATATGTAAAGGGAAAGAAGTGTGCATAAGAAATAAACACATGATGTCGGAACAAGCCCTCGAGTTAACTATGTAAAGGGAAAGAAGTGTACATAAGAAATAAACACATGATGCGGGAACAAGCCCTCGAGTTAAATATGTAAAGGGAAAGAAGTGTGCATAAGAAATAAACACATGATGTGGGAACAAGCCCTCGAGTTAAATATGTAAAGGGAAAGAAGTGTGCATAAGAAATATGTAAAGGGAAAGAAGTGTGCATAAGAAATAAACACCTGATGTCGGAACAAGCCCTCGAGTTACATATGTAAAGGGAAAGAAGTGTGCATAAGAAATAAACACATGATGTGGGAACAAGCCCTCGAGTTAAATATGTAAAGGGAAAGAAGTGTGCATAATAAATAATAAAGGGAAAGAAGTGTGCATAAGAAATATGTAAAGGGAAAGAAGTGTCCATAAGAAATATGTAAAGGGAAAGAAGTGTGCATAAGAAATATGTAAAGGGAAAGAAGTGTGCATAAGAAATATGTAAAGGGAAAGAAGTGTGCATAAGAAATATGTAAAGGGAAAGAAGTGTGCATAAGAAATATGTAAAGGGAAAGAAGTGTGCATAAGAAATATGTAAAGGGAAAGAAGTGTGCTTAAGAAATATGTAAAGGGAAAGAAGTGTGCATAAGAAATATGTAAAGGGAAAGAAGTGTGCATAAGAAATATGTAAAGAGAAAGATGTGTGCATAAGAAATATGTAAAGGGAAAGAAGTGTGCATAAGAAATATGTAAAGGGAAAGAAGTGTGCATAAGAAATAAACACATGATGTGGGAACAAGCCCTCGAGTTAAATATGTAAAGGGAAAGAAGTGTGCATAAGAAATAAACACATGATGTCGGAACAAGCCCTCCAGTTAAATATGTAAAGGGAAAGAAGTGTGCATAAGAAATATGTAAAGGGAAAGAAGTGTGCATAAGAAATATGTAAAGGGAAATAAGTGTGCATAAGAAATATGTAAAGGGAAAGAAGTGTGCATAAGAAATATGTAAAGGGAAAGAAGTGTGCATAAGAAATAAACACATGATGTGGGAACAAGCCCTCGAGTTAAATATGTAAAGGGAAAGAAGTGTGCATAAGAAATATGTAAAGGGAAAGAAGTGTGCATAAGAAATAAACACATGATGTGGGAACAAGCCCTCGAGTTAAATATGTAAAGGGAAAGAAGTGTGCATAAGAAATATGTAAAGGGAAAGAAGTGTGCATAAGAAATAAACACCTGATGTGGGAACAAGCCCTCGAGTTAAATATGTAAAGGGAAAGAAGTGAGCATAAGAAATAAACACATGATGTGGGAACAAGCCCTCGAGTTAAATATGTAAAGGGAAAGAAGTGTGCATAAGAAATAAACACATGATGTCGGAACAAGCCCTCGAGTTAACTATGTAAAGGGAAAGAAGTGTGCATAAGAAATAAACACATGATGCGGGAACAAGCCCTCGAGTTAAATATGTAAAGGGAAAGAAGTGTGCATAAGAAATAAACACATGATGTGGGAACAAGCCCTCGAGTTAAATATGTAAAGGGAAAGAAGTGTGCATAAGAAATATGTAAAGGGAAAGAAGTGTGCATAAGAAATAAACACATGATGTGGGAACAAGCCCTCGAGTTAAATATGTAAAGGGAAAGAAGTGTGCATAAGAAATATGTAAAGGGAAAGAAGTGTGCATAAGAAATAAACACCTGATGTCGGAACAAGCCCTCGAGTTAAATATGTAAAGGGAAAGAAGTGTGCATAAGAAATAAACACATGATGTGGGAACAAGCCCTCGAGTTAAATATGTAAAGGGAAAGAAGTGTGCATAAGAAATAATAAAGGGAAAGAAGTGTGCATAAGAAATATGTAAAGGGAAAGAAGTGTCCATAAGAAATATGTAAAGGGAAAGAAGTGTGCATAAGAAATATGTAAAGGGAAAGAAGTGTGCATAAGAAATATGCAAAGGGAAAGAAGTGTGCATAAGAAATATGTAAAGGGAAAGAAGTGTGCATAAGAAATATGTAAAGGGAAAGAAGTGTGCATAAGAAATATGTAAAGGGAAAGAAGTGTGCTTAAGAAATATGTAAAGGGAAAGAAGTGTGCATAAGAAATATGTAAAGGGAAAGAAGTGTGCATAAGAAATATGTAAAGAGAAAGATGTGTGCATAAGAAATATGTAAAGGGAAAGAAGTGTGCATAAGAAATTAACACATGATGTCGGAACAAGCCCTCGAGTTAACTATGTAAAGGGAAAGAAGTGTGCAGTAGAAATAAACACATGATGTCGGAACAAGCTCTCGAGTTAAATATGTAAAGGGAAAGAAGTGTCCATCAGAAATAAACACCTGATGTCGGAACAAGCCCTCGAGTTAAATATGTAAAGGGAAAGAAGTGTGCATAAGAAATATGTAAAGGGAAAGAAGTGTGCATAAGAAATATGTAAAGGGAAAGAAGTGTGCATAATAAATATGTAAAGGGAAAGAAGTGTGCATAAGAAATAAACACATGATGTCGGAACAAGCCCTCGAGTTAACTATGTAAAGGGAAAGAAGTGTGCAGTAGAAATAAACACATGATGTCGGAACAAGCCCTCGAGTTAAATATGTAAAGGGAAAGAAGTGTCCATAAGAAATAAACACCTGATGTCGGAACAAGCCCTGGAGTTAAACATGTAAAGGGAAAGAAGTGTGTATAAGAAATATGTAAAGGGAAAGAAGTGTGCATAAGAAATAATCACCTGATGTCGGGACAAGCCCTCGAGTTAAATATGTAAAGGGAAAGAAGTGTGCATAAGAAATAAACACCTGATGTGGGAACAAGCCCTCGAGTTAAATATGTAAAGGGAAAGAAGTGTGCATAAGAAATAAACACCTGATGTGGGAACAAGCCCTCGAGTTAAATATGTAAAGGGAAATAAGTGAGCATAAGAAATAAACACATGATGTGGGAACAAGCCCTCGAGTTAAATATGTAAAGGGAAAGAAGTGAGCATAAGAAATAAACACCTGATGTGGGAACAAGCCCTCGAGTTAAATATGTAAAGGGAAAGAAGTGAGCATAAGAAATAAACACATGATGTGGGAACAAGCCCTCGAGTTAAATATGTAAAGGGAAAGAAGTGTGCATAAGAAATAAACACATGATGTCGGAACAAGCCCTCGAGTTAACTATGTAAAGGGAAAGAAGTGTGCATAAGAAATAAACACATGATGCGGGAACAAGCCCTCGAGTTAAATATGTAAAGGGAAAGAAGTGTGCATAAGAAATAAACACATGATGTGGGAACAAGCCCTCGAGTTAAATATGTAAAGGGAAAGAAGTGTGCATAAGAAATAAACACCTGATGTCGGAACAAGCCCTCGAGTTAAATATGTAAAGGGAAAGAAGTGTGCATAAGAAATAAACACATGATGTGGGAACAAGCCCTCGAGTTAAATATGTAAAGGGAAAGAAGTGTGCATAAGAAATAAACACATGATGTGGGAACAAGCCCTCGAGTTAAATATGTAAAGGGAAAGAAGTGTGCATAAGAAATATGTAAAGGGAAAGAAGTGTGCATAAGAAATATGTAAAGGGAAAGAAGTGTGCATAATAAATAAACACCTGATGTCGGAACAAGCCCTAGAGTTAAATATGTAAAGGGAAAGAAGTGTGCATAAGAAATATGTAAAGGGAAAGAAGTGTGCATAAGAAATATGTAAAGGGAAAGAAGTGTGCATAAGAAATAATAAAGGGAAAGAAGTGTGCATAAGAAATAAACACCTGATGTCGGAACAAGCCCTCGAGTTAAATATGTAAAGGGAAAGAAGTGTGCATAAGAAATATGTAAAGGGAAAGAAGTGTGCATAAGAAATATGTAAAGGGAAAGAAGTGAGCATAAGAAATAAACACATGATGTCGGAACAAGCCCTCGAGTTAAATATGTAAAGGGAAAGAAGTGTGCATAAGAAATATGTAAAGGGAAAGAAGTGTGCATAAGAAATATGTAAAGGGAAAGAAGTGTGCATAAGAAATAAACACCTGATGTCGGAACAAGCCCTCGAGTTAAATATGTAAAGGGAAAGAAGTGTGCATAAGAAATAAACACCTGATGTCGGAACAAGCCCTAGGGTTAAATATGTAAAAGGAAAGAAGTGTCCATAAGAAATATGTAAAGGGAAAGAAGTGTGCATAAGAAATATGTAAAGGGAAAGAAGTGTGCATAAGAAATATGTAAAGGGAAAGAAGTGTGCATAAGAAATATGTAAAGGGAAAGAAGTGTGCATAAGAAATATGTAAAGGGAAAGAAGTGTGCATAAGAAATAAACACATGATGTGGGAACAAGCCCTCGAGTTAAATATGTAAAGGGAAAGAAGTGTGCATAAGAAATATGTAAAGGGAAAGAAGTGTGCATAAGAAATATGTAAAGGGGAAGAAGTGTGCATAAGAAATATGTAAAGGGAAAGAAGTGTGCATAAGAAATATGTAAAGGGAAAGAAGTGTGCATAATAAATATGTAAAGGGAAAGAAGTGTGCATAATAAATATGTAAAGGGAAAGAAGTGTGCATAAGAAATATGTAAAGGGAAAGAAGTGTGCATAAGAAATATGTAAAGGGAAAGAAGTGTGCATAAGAAATATGTAAAGGGAAAGAAGTGTGCATAAGAAATATGTAAAGGGAAAGAAGTGTGCATAAGAAATATGTAAAGGGAAAGAAGTGTGCATAAGAAATATGTAAAGGGAAAGAAGTGTGCATAAGAAATATGTAAAGGGAAAGAAGTGTGCATAAGAAATATGTAAAGGGAAAGAAGTGTGCATAAGAAATATGTAAAGGGAAAGAAGTGTGCATAAGAAATATGTAAAGGGAAAGAAGTGTGCATAAGAAATATGTAAAGGGAAAGAAGTGTGCATAAGAAATATGTAAAGGGAAAGAAGTGTGCATAAGAAATAAACACATGATGTGGGAACAAGCCCTCGAGTTAAATATGTAAAGGGAAAGAAGTGTGCATAAGAAATATGTAAAGGGAAAGAGGTGTGCATAAGAAATATGTAAAGGGAAAGAAGTGTGCATAAGAAATATGTAAAGGGAAAGAAGTGTGCATAAGAAATATGTAAAGGGAAAGAAAGGTGCATAAGAAATATGTAAAGGGAAAGAAGTGTGCATAAGAAATATGTAAAGGGAAAGAAGTGTGCATAAGAAATATGTAAAGGGAAAGAAGTGTGCATGAGAAATATGTAAAGGGAAAGAAGTGTGCATAAGAAATATGTAAAGGGAAAGAAGTGTGCATACGAAATATGTAAAGGGAAAGAAGTGTGCATAAGAAATATGTAAAGGGAAAGAAGTGTGCATAAGAAATATGTAAAGGGAAAGAAGTGTGCATAAGAAATATGTAAAGGGAAAGAAGTGTGCATAAGAAATATGTAAAGGGAAAGAAGTGTGCATAAGAAATATGTAAAGGGAAAGAAGTGTGCATAAGAAATATGTAAAGGGAAAGAAGTGTGCATAAGAAATATGTAAAGGGAAAGAAGTGTGCATAAGAAATATGTAAAGGGAAAGAAGTGTGCATAAGAAATATGTAAAGGGAAAGAAGTGTGCATAAGAAATATGTAAAGGGAAAGATGTGTGCATAGGAAATATGTAAAGGGAAAGAAGCGTGCATAAGAAATATGTAAAGGGAAAGAAGCGTGCATAAGAAATATGTAAAGGGAAAGAAGTGTGCATAAGAAATATGTAAAGGGAAAGAAGTGTGCATAAGAAATATGTAAAGGGAAAGAAGTGTGCATAAGAAATATGTAAAGGGGAAGAAGTGTGCATAAGAAATATGTAAAGGGAAAGAAGTGTGCATAAGAAATATGTAAAGGGAAAGAAGTGTGCATAAGAAATATGTAAAGGGGAAGAAGTGTGCATAAGAAATATGTAAAGGGAAAGAAGTGTGCATAAGAAATATGTAAAGGGAAAGAAGTGTGCATAAGAAATATGTAAAGGGAAAGAAGTGTGCATAAGAAATATGTAAAGGGAAAGAAGTGTGCATAAGAAATATGTAAAGGGAAAGAAGTGTGCATAAGAAATATGTAAAGGGAAAGAAGTGTGCATAAGAAATATGTAAAGGGAAAGAAGTGTGCATAAGAAATATGTAAAGGGAAAGAAGTGTGCATAAGAAATATGTAAAGGGAAAGAAGTGTGCATAAGAAATATGTAAAGGGAAAGAAGTGTGCATAAGAAATATGTAAAGGGAAAGAAGTGTGCATAAGAAATATGTAAAGGGAAAGAAGTGTGCATAAGAAATATGTAAAGGGAAATAAGTGTGCATAAGAAATATGTAAAGGGAAAGAAGTGTGCATACGAAATATGTAAAGGGAAAGAAGTGTGCATAAGAAATATGTAAAGGGAAAGAAGTGTGCATAAGAAATATGTAAAGGGAAAGAAGTGTGCATAAGAAATATGTAAAGGGAAAGAAGTGTGCATAAGAAATATGTAAAGGGAAAGAAGTGTGCCTAAGAAATATGTAAAGGGAATGAAGTGTGCATAAGAAATATGTAAAGGGAAAGAAGTGTGCATACGAAATATGTAAAGGGAAAGAAGTGTGCATAAGAAATATGTAAAGGGAAAGAAGTGTGCATAAGAAATATGTAAAGGGAAAGAAGTGTGCATAAGAAATATGTAAAGGGAAAGAAGTGTGCATAAGAAATATGTAAAGGGAAAGAAGTGTGCCTAAGAAATATGTAAAGGGAATGAAGTGTGCATAAGAAATATGTAAAGGGAAAGAAGTGTGCATAAGAAATATGTAAAGGGAAAGAAGTGTGCATAAGAAATATGTAAAGGGAAAGAAGTGTGCATAAGAAATATGTAAAGGGAAAGAAGTGTGCATAAGAAATATGTAAAGGGAAAGAAGTGTGCATAAGAAATATGTAAAGGGAAAGAAGTGTGCATGAGAAATATGTAAAGGGAAAGAAGTGTGCATAAGAAATATGTAAAGGGAAAGAAGTGTGCATAAGAAATATGTAAAGGGAAAGAAGTGTGCATAAGAAATATGTAAAGGGAAAGAAGTGTGCATAAGAAATATGTAAAGGGAAAGAAGTGTGCATGAGAAATAAACACATGATGTGGGAACAAGCCCTCGAGTTAAATATGTAAAGGGAAAGAAGTGTGCATAAGAAATAAACACATGATGTGGGAACAAGCCCTCGAGTTAAATATGTAAAGGGAAAGAAGTGTGCATAAGAAATAAACACATGATGTGGGAACAAGCCCTCGAGTTAAATATGTAAAGGGAAAGAAGTGTGCATAAGAAATATGTAAAGGGAAAGAAGTGTGCATAAGAAATATGTAAAGGGAAAGAAGTGTGCATAAGAAATATGTAAAGGGAAAGAAGTGTGCATAAGAAATATGTAAAGGGAAAGAAGTGTGCATAAGAAATATGTAAAGGAAAAGAAGTGTGCATAAGAAATATGTAAAGGGAAAGAAGTGTGCATAAGAAATATGTAAAGGGAAAGAAGTGTGCATAAGAAATATGTAAAGGGAAAGAAGTGTGCATAAGAAATAAACACATGATGTCGGGACAAGCCCTCGAGTTAAATATGTAAAGGGAAAGAAGTGTGCATAAGAAATAATAAAGGGAAAGAAGTGTGCATAAAAATATGTAAAGGGAAAGAAGTGTGCATAAGAAATATGTAAAGGGAAAGAAGTGTGCATAAGAAATATGTAAAGGGAAAGAAGTGTGCATAAGAAATATGTAAAGGGAAAGAAGTGTGCATAAGAAATATGTAAAGGGAAAGAAGTGTGCATAAGAAATATGTAAAGGGAAAGAAGTGTGCATAAGAAATATGTAAAGGGAAAGAAGTGTGCATAAGAAATATGTAAAGGGAAAGAAGTGTGCATAAGAAATATGTAAAGGGAAAGAAGTGTGCATAAGAAATATGTAAAGGGAAAGAAGTGTGCATAAGAAATATGTAAAGGGAAAGAAGTGTGCAAAAGAAATATGTAAAGGGAAAGAAGTGTGCATAAGAAATATGTAAAGGGAAAAAAGTGTGCATAAGAAATATGTAAAGGGAAATAAGTGTGCATAAGAAATATGTAAAGGGAAAGAAGTGTGCATAAGAAATATGTAAAGGGAAAGAAGTGTGCATAATAAATATGTAAAGGGAAAGAAGTGTGCATAAGAAATATGTAAAGGGAAAGAAGTGTGCATAAGAAATATGTAAAGGGAAAGAAGTGTGCATAAGAAATATGTAAAGGGAAAGAAGTGTGCATAAGAAATATGTAAAGGGAAAGAAGTGTGCATAAGAAATATGTAAAGGGAAAGAAGTGTGCATAAGAAATATGTAAAGGGAAAGAAGTGTGCATAAGAAATATGTAAAGGGAAAGAAGTTTGCATAAGAAATATGTAAAGGGAAAGAAGTGTGCATAAGAAATATGTAAAGGGAAAGAAGTGTGCATACGAAATATGTAAAGGGAAAGAAGTGTGCATAAGAAATATGTAAAGGGAAAGAAGTGTGCATAAGAAATATGTAAAGGGAAATAAGTGTGCATAAGAAATATGTAAAGGGAAAGAAGTGTGCATAAGAAATAAACACATGATGTGGGAACAAGCCCTCGAGTTAAATATGTAAAGGGAAAGAAGTGTGCATAAGAAATATATAAAGGGAAAGAAGTGTGCATAAGAAATATGTAAAGGGAAAGAAGTGTGCATAAGAAATATGTAAAGGGAAAGAAGTGTGCATAAGAAATATGTAAAGGGAAAGAAGTGTGCATAAGAAATATGTAAAGGGAAAGAAGTGTGCATAAGAAATATGTAAAGGGAAAGAAGTGTGCATGAGAAATATGTAAAGGGAAAGAAGTGTGCATAATAAATATGTAAAGGGAAAGAAGTGTGCATAAGAAATATGTAAAGGGAAAGAAGTGTGCATAAGAAATATGTAAAGGGAAAGAAGTGTGCATAAGAAATATGTAAAGGGAAAGAAGTGTGCATAAGAAATATGTAAAGGGAAAGAAGTGTGCATAAGAAATATGTAAAGGGAAAGAAGTGTGCATAAGAAATATGTAAAGGGAAAGAAGTGTGCATAAGAAATATGTAAAGGGAAAGAAGTGTGCATAAGAAATATGTAAAGGGAAAGAAGTGTGCATAAGAAATATGTAAAGGGAAAGAAGTGTGCATAATAAATATGTAAAGGGAAAGAAGTGTGCATAATAAATATGTAAAGGGAAAGAAGTGTGCATAGGAAATATGTAAAGGGAAAGAAGCGTGCATAAGAAATATGTAAAGGGAAAGAAGTGTGCATAAGAAATATGTAAAGGGAAAGAAGTGTGCATAATAAATATGTAAAGGGAAAGAAGTGTGCATAAGAAATATGTAAAGGGAAAGAAGCGTGCATAAGAAATATGTAAAGGGGAAGAAGTGTGCATAAGAAATATGTAAAGGGAAAGAAGTGTGCATAAGAAATATGTAAAGGGAAAGAAGTGTGCATAAGAAATATGTAAAGGGAAAGAAGTGTGCATAAGAAATATGTAAAGGGGAAGAAGTGTGCATAAGAAATAAACACATGATGTGGGAACAAGCCCTCGAGTTAAATATGTAAAGGGAAAGAAGTGTGCATAAGAAATATGTAAAGGGAAAGAGGTGTGCATAAGAAATATGTAAAGGGAAAGAAGTGTGCATAAGAAATATGTAAAGGGAAAGAAGTGTGCATAAGAAATATGTAAAGGGAAAGAAAGGTGCATAAGAAATATGTAAAGGGAAAGAAGTGTGCATAAGAAATATGTAAAGGGAAAGAAGTGTGCATAAGAAATATGTAAAGGGAAAGAAGTGTGCATGAGAAATATGTAAAGGGAAAGAAGTGTGCATAAGAAATATGTAAAGGGAAAGAAGTGTGCATACGAAATATGTAAAGGGAAAGAAGTGTGCATAAGAAATATGTAAAGGGAAAGAAGTGTGCATAAGAAATATGTAAAGGGAAAGAAGTGTGCATAAGAAATATGTAAAGGGAAAGAAGTGTGCATAAGAAATATGTAAAGGGAAAGAAGTGTGCATAAGAAATATGTAAAGGGAAAGATGTGTGCATAGGAAATATGTAAAGGGAAAGAAGCGTGCATAAGAAATATGTAAAGGGAAAGAAGCGTGCATAAGAAATATGTAAAGGGAAAGAAGTGTGCATAAGAAATATGTAAAGGGAAAGAAGTGTGCATAAGAAATATGTAAAGGGAAAGAAGTGTGCATAAGAAATATGTAAAGGGGAAGAAGTGTGCATAAGAAATATGTAAAGGGAAAGAAGTGTGCATAAGAAATATGTAAAGGGAAAGAAGTGTGCATAAGAAATATGTAAAGGGGAAGAAGTGTGCATAAGAAATATGTAAAGGGAAAGAAGTGTGCATAAGAAATATGTAAAGGGAAAGAAGTGTGCATAAGAAATATGTAAAGGGAAAGAAGTGTGCATAAGAAATATGTAAAGGGAAAGAAGTGTGCATAAGAAATATGTAAAGGGAAAGAAGTGTGCATAAGAAATATGTAAAGGGAAAGAAGTGTGCATAAGAAATATGTAAAGGGAAAGAAGTGTGCATAAGAAATATGTAAAGGGAAAGAAGTGTGCATAAGAAATATGTAAAGGGAAAGAAGTGTGCATAAGAAATATGTAAAGGGAAAGAAGTGTGCATAAGAAATATGTAAAGGGAAAGAAGTGTGCATAAGAAATATGTAAAGGGAAAGAAGTGTGCATAAGAAATATGTAAAGGGAAATAAGTGTGCATAAGAAATATGTAAAGGGAAAGAAGTGTGCATACGAAATATGTAAAGGGAAAGAAGTGTGCATAAGAAATATGTAAAGGGAAAGAAGTGTGCATAAGAAATATGTAAAGGGAAAGAAGTGTGCATAAGAAATATGTAAAGGGAAAGAAGTGTGCATAAGAAATATGTAAAGGGAAAGAAGTGTGCCTAAGAAATATGTAAAGGGAATGAAGTGTGCATAAGAAATATGTAAAGGGAAAGAAGTGTGCATACGAAATATGTAAAGGGAAAGAAGTGTGCATAAGAAATATGTAAAGGGAAAGAAGTGTGCATAAGAAATATGTAAAGGGAAAGAAGTGTGCATAAGAAATATGTAAAGGGAAAGAAGTGTGCATAAGAAATATGTAAAGGGAAAGAAGTGTGCCTAAGAAATATGTAAAGGGAATGAAGTGTGCATAAGAAATATGTAAAGGGAAAGAAGTGTGCATAAGAAATATGTAAAGGGAAAGAAGTGTGCATAAGAAATATGTAAAGGGAAAGAAGTGTGCATAAGAAATATGTAAAGGGAAAGAAGTGTGCATAAGAAATATGTAAAGGGAAAGAAGTGTGCATAAGAAATATGTAAAGGGAAAGAAGTGTGCATGAGAAATATGTAAAGGGAAAGAAGTGTGCATAAGAAATATGTAAAGGGAAAGAAGTGTGCATAAGAAATATGTAAAGGGAAAGAAGTGTGCATAAGAAATATGTAAAGGGAAAGAAGTGTGCATAAGAAATATGTAAAGGGAAAGAAGTGTGCATGAGAAATAAACACATGATGTGGGAACAAGCCCTCGAGTTAAATATGTAAAGGGAAAGAAGTGTGCATAAGAAATAAACACATGATGTGGGAACAAGCCCTCGAGTTAAATATGTAAAGGGAAAGAAGTGTGCATAAGAAATAAACACATGATGTGGGAACAAGCCCTCGAGTTAAATATGTAAAGGGAAAGAAGTGTGCATAAGAAATATGTAAAGGGAAAGAAGTGTGCATAAGAAATATGTAAAGGGAAAGAAGTGTGCATAAGAAATATGTAAAGGGAAAGAAGTGTGCATAAGAAATATGTAAAGGGAAAGAAGTGTGCATAAGAAATATGTAAAGGGAAAGATGTGTGCATAGGAAATATGTAAAGGGAAAGAAGCGTGCATAAGAAATATGTAAAGGGAAAGAAGTGTGCATAAGAAATATGTAAAGGGAAAGAAGTGTGCATAATAAATATGTAAAGGGAAAGAAGTGTGCATAAGAAATATGTAAAGGGAAAGAAGCGTGCATAAGAAATATGTAAAGGGGAAGAAGTGTGCATAAGAAATATGTAAAGGGAAAGAAGTGTGCATAAGAAATATGTAAAGGGAAAGAAGTGTGCATAAGAAATATGTAAAGGGAAAGAAGTGTGCATAAGAAATATGTAAAGGGGAAGAAGTGTGCATAAGAAATAAACACATGATGTGGGAACAAGCCCTCGAGTTAAATATGTAAAGGGAAAGAAGTGTGCATAAGAAATATGTAAAGGGAAAGAGGTGTGCATAAGAAATATGTAAAGGGAAAGAAGTGTGCATAAGAAATATGTAAAGGGAAAGAAGTGTGCATAAGAAATATGTAAAGGGAAAGAAAGGTGCATAAGAAATATGTAAAGGGAAAGAAGTGTGCATAAGAAATATGTAAAGGGAAAGAAGTGTGCATAAGAAATATGTAAAGGGAAAGAAGTGTGCATGAGAAATATGTAAAGGGAAAGAAGTGTGCATAAGAAATATGTAAAGGGAAAGAAGTGTGCATACGAAATATGTAAAGGGAAAGAAGTGTGCATAAGAAATATGTAAAGGGAAAGAAGTGTGCATAAGAAATATGTAAAGGGAAAGAAGTGTGCATAAGAAATATGTAAAGGGAAAGAAGTGTGCATAAGAAATATGTAAAGGGAAAGAAGTGTGCATAAGAAATATGTAAAGGGAAAGAAGTGTGCATAAGAAATATGTAAAGGGAAAGAAGTGTGCATAAGAAATATGTAAAGGGAAAGAAGTGTGCATAAGAAATATGTAAAGGGAAAGAAGTGTGCATAAGAAATATGTAAAGGGAAAGAAGTGTGCATAAGAAATATGTAAAGGGAAAGATGTGTGCATAGGAAATATGTAAAGGGAAAGAAGCGTGCATAAGAAATATGTAAAGGGAAAGAAGCGTGCATAAGAAATATGTAAAGGGAAAGAAGTGTGCATAAGAAATATGTAAAGGGAAAGAAGTGTGCATAAGAAATATGTAAAGGGAAAGAAGTGTGCATAAGAAATATGTAAAGGGGAAGAAGTGTGCATAAGAAATATGTAAAGGGAAAGAAGTGTGCATAAGAAATATGTAAAGGGAAAGAAGTGTGCATAAGAAATATGTAAAGGGGAAGAAGTGTGCATAAGAAATATGTAAAGGGAAAGAAGTGTGCATAAGAAATATGTAAAGGGAAAGAAGTGTGCATAAGAAATATGTAAAGGGAAAGAAGTGTGCATAAGAAATATGTAAAGGGAAAGAAGTGTGCATAAGAAATATGTAAAGGGAAAGAAGTGTGCATAAGAAATATGTAAAGGGAAAGAAGTGTGCATAAGAAATATGTAAAGGGAAAGAAGTGTGCATAAGAAATATGTAAAGGGAAAGAAGTGTGCATAAGAAATATGTAAAGGGAAAGAAGTGTGCATAAGAAATATGTAAAGGGAAAGAAGTGTGCATAAGAAATATGTAAAGGGAAAGAAGTGTGCATAAGAAATATGTAAAGGGAAAGAAGTGTGCATAAGAAATATGTAAAGGGAAATAAGTGTGCATAAGAAATATGTAAAGGGAAAGAAGTGTGCATACGAAATATGTAAAGGGAAAGAAGTGTGCATAAGAAATATGTAAAGGGAAAGAAGTGTGCATAAGAAATATGTAAAGGGAAAGAAGTGTGCATAAGAAATATGTAAAGGGAAAGAAGTGTGCATAAGAAATATGTAAAGGGAAAGAAGTGTGCCTAAGAAATATGTAAAGGGAATGAAGTGTGCATAAGAAATATGTAAAGGGAAAGAAGTGTGCATACGAAATATGTAAAGGGAAAGAAGTGTGCATAAGAAATATGTAAAGGGAAAGAAGTGTGCATAAGAAATATGTAAAGGGAAAGAAGTGTGCATAAGAAATATGTAAAGGGAAAGAAGTGTGCATAAGAAATATGTAAAGGGAAAGAAGTGTGCCTAAGAAATATGTAAAGGGAATGAAGTGTGCATAAGAAATATGTAAAGGGAAAGAAGTGTGCATAAGAAATATGTAAAGGGAAAGAAGTGTGCATAAGAAATATGTAAAGGGAAAGAAGTGTGCATAAGAAATATGTAAAGGGAAAGAAGTGTGCATAAGAAATATGTAAAGGGAAAGAAGTGTGCATAAGAAATATGTAAAGGGAAAGAAGTGTGCATGAGAAATATGTAAAGGGAAAGAAGTGTGCATAAGAAATATGTAAAGGGAAAGAAGTGTGCATAAGAAATATGTAAAGGGAAAGAAGTGTGCATAAGAAATATGTAAAGGGAAAGAAGTGTGCATAAGAAATATGTAAAGGGAAAGAAGTGTGCATGAGAAATAAACACATGATGTGGGAACAAGCCCTCGAGTTAAATATGTAAAGGGAAAGAAGTGTGCATAAGAAATAAACACATGATGTGGGAACAAGCCCTCGAGTTAAATATGTAAAGGGAAAGAAGTGTGCATAAGAAATAAACACATGATGTGGGAACAAGCCCTCGAGTTAAATATGTAAAGGGAAAGAAGTGTGCATAAGAAATATGTAAAGGGAAAGAAGTGTGCATAAGAAATATGTAAAGGGAAAGAAGTGTGCATAAGAAATATGTAAAGGGAAAGAAGTGTGCATAAGAAATATGTAAAGGGAAAGAAGTGTGCATAAGAAATATGTAAAGGAAAAGAAGTGTGCATAAGAAATATGTAAAGGGAAAGAAGTGTGCATAAGAAATATGTAAAGGGAAAGAAGTGTGCATAAGAAATATGTAAAGGGAAAGAAGTGTGCAAAAGAAATATGTAAAGGGAAAGAAGTGTGCATAAGAAATATGTAAAGGGAAAAAAGTGTGCATAAGAAATATGTAAAGGGAAATAAGTGTGCATAAGAAATATGTAAAGGGAAAGAAGTGTGCATAAGAAATATGTAAAGGGAAAGAAGTGTGCATAATAAATATGTAAAGGGAAAGAAGTGTGCATAAGAAATATGTAAAGGGAAAGAAGTGTGCATAAGAAATATGTAAAGGGAAAGAAGTGTGCATAAGAAATATGTAAAGGGAAAGAAGTGTGCATAAGAAATATGTAAAGGGAAAGAAGTGTGCATAAGAAATATGTAAAGGGAAAGAAGTGTGCATAAGAAATATGTAAAGGGAAAGAAGTGTGCATAAGAAATA
>JBAIAA010001830.1:0-30243 GCA_037893245.1 Crossaster papposus | reverse complement strand
TTTAATCTGATTATCTACTGAATCTGTGACGTTAATTTCAGCTGAACATGACACCACTAAACAAAGATCCCACGGCCTTAGCGATAATCAATGTTTGAAGCCAGCAGAATTTAAAGTAAAACAAAAATAAAAACCTGCAGTTGTTTAATGAACCATGCTGGCCATCTGCCTGGAACAATATTGGAGATTTCTTAGGGTTAACATGTAAAACGATGCAAGCAACCTTCAAAACAACCATGCGAAAATTCACAGCGGACCTTGATAAAGGACCTTGATGACATTCAAGCTGTGCTGAAATGATTTCAAGCTAAAATGATTCCGGGTCCCACATAATGAATCATTTCCTCAGCTTTATATTATTCTACGCGTACTTGACGGTCATCGTTGCCTTGAACCATAATCCTAAGTGACCAAACCCTTAAGATCAGTCAAGATATTTCCAAAGAAAGAAGATTACTGATCAAGTTGAGTGGGTGTAACTCGAGTCTTAGTAACAGAGGCAATTAACTGCTTCATTATTTGGGACTAAACATCTCCAAATAAAGATCAGTGTGCTAATTTTACGACTTTTTTTATGACGGAGAGATGACTATTGGACTGTTATTCATAAGGAAGCACAACCTGTTGACTAATTAAGAAAAGGCCAACGTATATAGGGCTTGTAAGCTCATTTCTTAGGAGTGACTTACTCTGTTAAGTTGGTCCGTCGTGTCTTCTGCCGTTGTCTGTTGCTTCAGATGTTTATTGACGAGTTGGAATAAATTGTGAGTGGCCCTGGTAAACAAAAACCAGAAAGTGTATATCTTTAATTTTATAAATAGCCTAAACTTTTGCATAATTTCAATTCACCATAATTCTATACTTAATGTAAAATTGCCAAATTGGATACGAGTTCAATTTGCAGCCTAAATTTCTGACCTGACGTCACAGATTCATACTTACATTTACTTTCACACAATCTTAGATGTCAAATGTCACAGAAACGGGGAACAAGCTTGACTCCAAATTGATAGACCCAAATTGTTGAGCTCCGTTGTTTGTTTAAGCAAATAAATACACAGATTCATGAATACAATAAGAGTAAGAAAAATATTTCAAAAATTCCCAGACTTACATTTTGATTCTTCCTAAGAGTAGAGTCTTCTTGGCGGCTGTGTTCTTAATGTGAGTCCACTGAGATTCCCTGGAAAAAAAAGGACAAGATTACCAAATAGACCAATAAAAGTTACTTTCAAAATTGAAAATTAATTGTGATATAAAACAAATATTACACGGTAATACATTTGGTAGTGAAGACATATTTTAGTTTTGTTGCTGATGCTAAGTTTAGGCCTGTGTTATTATCCTGACTGAAGTGGACTGGCTGACCCCACAGCAGACCGGCTGACCCCACAGCAGACCGGCTGACCCCACAGCAGACCGGCTGACCCCACAGCAGACCGGCTGACCCCACAGCAGACCGGCTGACCCCACAGCAGACCGGCTGACCCCACAGCAGACCGGCTGACCCCACAGCAGACCGGCTGACCCCACAGCAGACCGGCTGACCCCACAGCAGACCAGCCAAGTGCTGCAAATGGGGTGATTGTGTAGCAACCTGTTCCCTACCGGTTACCTCCCCCTTGTTTGCTCCGCCCCTGACTGTAACCCACCATTTGACAGCCTCACTCTGTGCTCTATCCAGTCTAGTCTGCAGTTTAGCCAGCTTGTTGTTATAGTGTAATTGATTAATGGAAGACCCCCTCCCCTTTGTTTGCTCCGCCCCTGACTGTTACCCACCATTTGACAGCCTCACTCTGTGCTCTATCCAGTCTAGTCTGCAGTTTAGCCAGCTTGTTGTTATAGTGTAATTGATTAATGGAAGACCCCCCTCCCCTTTGTTTGCTCCGCCCCTGACTGTTACCCACCATTTGACAGCCTCACTCTGTGCTCTATCCAGTCTAGTCTGCAGTTTAGCCAGCTTGTTGTTATAGTGTAATTGATTAATGGAAGACCCCCCTCCCCTTTGTTTGCTCCGCCCCTGACTGTTACCCACCATTTGACAGCCTCACTCTGTGCTCTATCCAGTCTAGTCTGCAGTTTAGCCAGCTTGTTGTTATAGTGTAATTGATTAATGGAAGACCCCCCTCCCCTTTGTTTGCTCCGCCCCTGACTGTTACCCACCATTTGACAGCCTCACTCTGTGCTCTATCCAGTCTAGTCTGCAGTTTAGCCAGCTTGTTGTTATAGTGTAATTGATTAATGGAAGACCCCCCTCCCCTTTGTTTGCTCCGCCCCTGACTGTAACCCACCATTTGACAGCCTCACTCTGTGCTCTATCCAGTCTAGTCTGCAGTTTAGCCAGCTTGTTGTTATAGTGTAATTGATTAATGACAGACCCCCCTCCCCTTTGTTTGCTCCGCCCCTGACTGTTACCCACCATTTGACAGCCTCACTCTGTGCTCTATCCAGTCTAGTCTGCAGTTTAGCCAGCTTGTTGTTATAGTGTAATTGATTAATGGAAGACCCCCCTCCCCCTTGTTGGCTCCGCCCCTGACTGTTACCCACCATTTGACAGCCTCACTCTGTGCTCTATCCAGTCTAGTCTGCAGTTTAGCCAGCTTGTTGTTATAGTGTAATTGATTAATGGCAGACCCCCCTCCCCCTTGTTGGCTCCGCCCCTGACTGTTACCCACCATTTGACAGCCTCACTCTGTGCTCTATCCAGTCTAGTCTGTAGTTTAGCCAGCTTGTTGTTATAGTGTAATTGATTAATGGAAGACCCCCCTCCCCTTTGTTTGCTCCGCCCCTGACTGTTACCCACCATTTGACAGCCTCACTCTGTGCTCTATCCAGTCTAGTCTGCAGTTTAGCCAGCTTGTTGTTATAGTGTAATATCTCATTGTTCTTCTCTTCAGTGAATTTGACCAGCGTAGCTTTCTTTCCTTCAACTGCATCTTGTGTCTTGTGAGATTTGTCCAGTAGGTCCTAGAAGCAGTGAATAATGGTCAATTTGTAGTTCCTTGTAAACAACCTGGTAGTGCCTAATATAAGTTTTAACTACGACAGCTACATATTGTGTTCACGAGCAAGACAATTTACTACAATCTGTCATCATGGAGTATAAACTCAAATGTGTTAAATATTAAGCAAGTTCAAAAACGTAATTAAATAAACCGCAAATATACAAATTAGCAAGTGCATTCATGCTAAATGATTTATTCTTTTAATTTAGAATCCAAAGTGTGATACTTTCTCCTGTCCCATTAGTACTTTTGTACTGTAAATATTTCATTCTCGTATTATTAAGAATGACCTCAAACAATATTTTCTTTCTTGGGTGGGTAGTTTGCTATGTATAATCACTCTTGGATGAAGACTGCTTTAAGGAGTGCATCTTAATTATCAATTCATAGATGTCAGATGTAACTGAGATGAGATTTGATCCTAAGGTCAAACTTACTGTGTGTGTAGCTACTAGCGTCTCGTAGCGAGCGATAATCTCTCGGATCTCATGAAACTCTTCAGCAGCCTCCAGCGTTCTCTCCAGATAGCGATGATAAATCTTGTGTTTGTTGAGACGGCCTAAGAGTTTATCCTTGGCCCTTTGAAGGTCCTTCTTCTCATCAAGAAGTCTTGAAACAATGGAGGGGAAAGTTGATGGAATGTTTGCATCAGAAGATGTACATTTGTAGTTTTTGCTTTTGAAGTTAAATAAGTGCAGAGTAAAAACAAACGGAAAAATTGAAATCATGAACATTTATTTGAACGAGGTAGATTATAGAAAGTAAAGTTTGACAGTTAAAATATAGATGAATCTATGACTTAAATCGCTCCAAGTTAAACAAAAACTGGAGTTTGGAGCTGTGTTTTTCAACGATCTGAATTGCTTTATTATTCTCAGTACTATTGTTTGTAACTCACTTTAATATATCTCTCTCTTTGGCTCTTTTCAGTTCCCTTTCGTCGTGTGCTTTCTTGATTGCCCTGGCACGTTTGGAATCATTTTCCTGTCAACATTAAAAATGCGATCAGCTGAAAATCAACAATTCTCGCTGTAACATTTTACTGACTTTTCCCATTGTATTAAGTTCTTCAACAAATCCTTGGCGGTATTGGTGGGGTAGTCCATTTATATTTATTACAAAGATATTACAAACAAGTGAATCACAAGTCAATTCACAAGTTCAGTCATCAATTAGAAAACGAAGATGAACGAAGGCCTAAGCCTGTCAGTCACAACCAATTAATTTGAAAAGCTTTTCTTTTCTTAACCCTAACTACCCAAACCCATCAAACTCCAACTGCAGCTTTTGGCAGGTTTTGGCAGGTTTGGTACCAAACCGTAACAACTTGTTGTTAGACTTTGTTTGACTCAGTACCAAAGGCCCAGGGAGACCCTGTTGAATTATGCGAGGTTCAGGACAGTAAGGCATGAGACTTGTCAAAATGTTAGAAATTTGGAGAATGCACAGGCATTTTACGTGAGTGACCCACATGGTCACGGCACAGTTCTGGGTCAACTGTAAGTGTATGTACACTTACACCTTGTATGTGTGTCCCCACTAAAATACATAATGCCACTGGCCAGTTATCACTGTTCCAAGTCAATACAACTTCAACTGTTGGAGTTTGGCAGGTTTAGTACTGTTAGGTTCAGTACAGTGTACCAAAAATTACTGAACATGTGTGAGCTGTTGAAGTTTGTTAGGTTTGGTATGGTTCCTAGTGCGAGAGCCTAGGGGGTTAGGGTTAAGACTGTGGTGAATTGATCACCCGTAGGTCTGACTTGAAATGTTCACCTTGAGGAATTTGTCAAATTTCAGGAGCGATTCCTTGAGTTGGAATTCTTTCCTCTCCAATTCTTCCCTTCGCTGCTGAAGACTCTCCATCTTCATCTGAAACTCCTTATGAAATAAACAATCAAAAAGATATTTTAAGACAGTTGGTATATTAAATCACTTCAGTTTATTAACAAATCTATAGGTTTTACAAAAGTGCAAAGACTTAACATTTAGAGGTAAAGAAATATTAACTTTTAGAGAAAAAAATTGTTTACAAAAACAATACCACACTTTTAAAGGAGGAAATTGATGGACTAACAATTAGTTGTTTAAAAACTGCCTAATTTCAGTCTAAGATCGGACTTAGGCCTACTTCTTTTTGTGCTCCCAGTGCTTGTTCCACCTCTGACATCTCTCGACGTTTCTCCAATAGTCTGGTAGCCGGAGTAAGGTGATCATCCTCACGCTCTGGCATTTTACTGCAAAAAAAACATATATCAACACAAATTGAACGATTGTTTTTCTATAATTTGTTTTTGAACTGTTGTTTTATCCTACCCAATAGACCTCTTTTTTGGTAAATCTGTTTTGGGCACAAACAGAAAGAATGTTGCAACCTGACGGTGCTTTGTTATCATCTCAATCATGTTAATGAAGATCAATCAGTGGCAGTGCACAAATGTTGAAAAGACATGATTCTCGGACCGAGTAACATTTGCAATTTTGTTGGACTCTCCATAGATTTTGTACACAGCCACTGAAATAGCGTCAGGACGTTCTTTCCGCACACAAATTAGATTCGTACATGAATGTGAGGCAGGAATTAAACCAGCCTACCACACAAGAACAAATTAAAATATTATCTCAATGGGACAATGATACTTGATAGTGATAGGTCAGACTATTGCCCCCAAAAAATTAATTTAGGACTGAGAGATTGAGAAACATTTCCAATTTCGTTAGAAAACACTTTAAAATGCACTTGACTCTCCATAATGGTAGACTCAACTGTACAAAAACCATGACAACTACTGTCACCGAAGTGTCATCTGAATACTTCGTGTTTTCCATACAGTTAAATGGCCAATGTTAATACATTTTATTTGTACCTCCCATCCCATCCCATCTCCCAGTCCCAGTCCCACCAGCGCGCGCGTGAACATACAAATAACGAGTCGTTAGGTAAATTTTGACGGTCAAATAAATCAACTCACACGAGGAGTTTGTCCTCAAATGTAGTCCTGAAGTATTCCTCTAAGCTCACAGTCATCTTGTGTGTTTTTGTGAGTTTCCAATTCGAAAAAGTAAAAGTTGTTTTAGGTTTTTTTTCACGACGGTAAATATTTCGCTATCCGGAAAAAACTGTGTAGAATGTTACTTAGCAACTGCCTGGCCATTTATGGACACATGGTGGCGCTCTCTCATTACCTCGTAAAAAATGGCGACGAACGGTAAACTTTTGCTACTTCGTAGTTCACAACTTCTGCGAAATGCAGCTGTTATTAACCACGCATCTATCACACAAAGGTAATTTACTGAAAATTTAACAAGCTTTCTTCATTAATCAAACTTTGAAACTTGCTTTAAAGTTCATTTGAACCCTCCTATGCGAAAGTCACTTGAGGGTGCAGGAGCAAGTGATCTTCTTAATTATGCAGTTGTACTGGGGCCAATTTGACGGAGCTGTAGTGCTATTGCTAAGCACAAAAAGTTGCTTAGCATGAACATTTGTACTTGGTAAAAACAAGGTTACAGACCAAATTTTCACGTGATCTTTATTGTTTTTGATTGATAATCAGCTGTTTTTTGCTTAATAGCAATTATATTAGCATGAAAAACACGTATAATTTTGGCTGAGTGATAGTGATAACTTGTTTTTATTGAGCAAGAATTGTTTGTGCTAAGCAAATTGTTGTGCTTAGCAGCTCCGTGAAATTGGCCCCTGGTTTTTGTGCATAGTCAGTAATGGTGCATTGAAGCAATTGTGTTTCCCATAGAAACACATGCAGAAGGGTGGACTCGGGACATTTGTGCATATTTTGTGCTGTTAATAAACACCATTTGCAGATATCGAAAATATTTACTACAGAATTATTAAGAAATATCCTACTAATCTGAAAGTAAATGTTGATTCTGGGCATCCAGCAAAATGATTGCGCTAGATATCCTGTAATTATTCCGAAAAATTGAATTTTATAATAAAAAATTCGCGATCGCCAGACGGCAATCGCGAAAAAACAAAGATAACATAAGAATAACTGCTCGACGCCGGTTGAAAACAAACGCTGTTTTTCGTGTTTTTCTCGGCATCAAGGACTCTAAAACTTCGGACAGCTCAGTTAAACGATATTTACTATAAAATACAACCCCCCAAATCTACCCATTCATGATAATTCAAGCAATGACCAATGGTGTATACTACCTTTAAATCATAGAGGGTTAATAAAGGCAATCAAAACTAAACAAACTTCACAAAAAATAGAAATCCCTTTCTGCCCTTCATTAAAAAATGGTACAGAACAGGTGCTTTGCCTTTGGTTTTAAAATTGAATGAAAAAGAAGGTTGCAACCTGATGCCACTTGTTTCTTCATATAATCATCTCCATAAAGGTTGGTCATTGTAAAATTAAATATATTGATAAGACATGATTAACCTGGGACTAAGAAACATTTCCAACTTTTTTAGACTTTGCATGTAAAATAGAAAATGTTCGTCTGTAACGTTAACAATTGGTTGTCAACTAAGGGTCCTTTAACACTCTTGAACAGCTACAGGGTAGCTTTAAACCACTACTACAAAGTACTAGAAACAACACATTTATTATAATGTGATTGTAAATGTCAATTATTTCCCAGCAGGTCGTATGCATCAGGCGAAGGGGAAGGCTGGCTGAACAAACTCCTTCATGTCAAAAAGGTTGAACCAGCAAAGGCAGCGCACTCAGAGGCACTCACTAACAAAGAAGTGGTCTATGAAATGCAGAGTAAGTCTTCATATTAGTCAGGGTGCCACTAGGTAGAGCACAGACGAACTGCAAAAATGGCCCCCGAAAAAAGAAAAATAAATAACTAAAAAAATACAAAATAATAATAATCTTCCAATGTAAAACAAAATATTTCAAATAATCCAGACTCCTAGATCCAGATCAATCTGAGAATAAAAACAAACAAAACAAAATGAGTTTCGTTAAAATCCCTCCAGTAGTTTTCTGTAATCCTGCCAACAGACAAACAAACGGACAGCCCAACAGATAGACAGACAGATAAATACATAACCTCTGCCATCTGAGATGGGTGGAGGTAATTACCGTCCTGGAACAATGGCAAAAACAAAATGGAATGCATTTTTAAATACTTAACACCTTGAACTTGAAGCTCTTTTATAAAAACAGGTTTGTGATGCTGTAAGAATTTTTTGTTTTCAGTTCACAACATCAAACCAGACAGGATGAAGGAGTACATTGAAGCATCGTAAGTTTCTCTCAAAAAATCTTGTTTAAAGCATTTATTTAATGACTGAGGAATTAAAAAATCTGAGGAATTTAAATATCGATGAAATGAAGGCATGGACATTACTAATGTTGTCAACGTAGTGGCCAGTACTTTAGGGTTTTTCTGCACACTTTTCAGCTTTAAGGTGAAGTTGGCACAAGATATATTTCAGTAACTACAACTACACATGTGATTTGTGATTTTAGGGAGCACTGTCTGAGGAGAATTCATGAGAATCCTGATTTTCCCTGCAAGTTATTTGGCAGCTGGAGCACGGCATTTGGTGAACAAGATCAAGCAGGTAATACATAAACACTACATATAAATGACTAAAGAGGGATTAGAACCTGCAACCACTGGAATGCTGTACTTATAGAGCTTCTATGGAGAAAAGATTGCTTAGCAAAATGTATGTGCTTAGCGGAAGTGAGCAGAGAACTGGTCACAGGCAAAATACATTAAATGCAACAAGTAACATTTTTTGCACCATGCTTATTTTAAATGTAATTTATTTGTTTGTTTCTTAGTTCACGTCTGGTTCTACGAGGATGGCTACCATGCCGTCAAGACAATGTCTGAGAAACTTTGGGTTGATAAGGTATAGTTTACACAATTACCCGAACAGGAGCTTTTTAAAGCGAGCAAAACATATTTGATCGAAGAAAGATTTAAATGTGTGTCCTTTAACTATTGCTTTATCATTGGGCAATAGACTAATTCTTTATTGTGAAATACTAGTCCGGCAATTAATTTAGTTAAGTATTTTTACTTTTCTAAACAGTGTAATACTTAACTACATGTACTTTAACTTGCCGAACCAATGTAATCATGGTCCTTTGTGTAATAATTGTGTGGCTTGTTTTACCTGTCTCTCGCAGGAGTACAATGATTACAAGAAGCTACGAGGCGAGATGTTGATGAATCGGAGTAACTCCCTCCTCCTTCCTTTCAGCTTCTGGGGAAAGCCACAGCCGAGAGATCCAGGCAATCTGTATGAACTCAGGAGTTACCATCTCAGGGTAAGACAAACTTATAAACAATCCAAAATGCTAAGCTGCAATTGAGGCAGAAGGGAAACCTTGATTTAACTTGTTTAATTTCATATTCTCCCAGTTTTACACAGCATTTTGTTAAGGTTTCGTAATGAGAGTATTATTTTTCTTTATTTGTTTTAGCCCGGTACACTGATAGAGTGGGCAAACAACTGGTAAGTGATCATTTTTCCTTCGAAAATTACCTGAAATCCTGTGAATGGAAACCAAATGTAATGTTTTAGATCTGGGGAACAGTTAAAATTATGCAGTTTTCTCATATTTTGCTTATTTCCTCAACAACAGGAAAAGTGGAATTCGATTCCGTCGTGAGAACAATGAAGCTATAGCAGGTCTCTTCACTCAAGTAGGGGACCTGTACTTAGTACACCACATCTGGGGTGAGAATACTCTCACTATACTACTTGTACTCGTAAATACTTATAGCTGATGCTTAAGTAATTTTAATACATGTATAGGCATTTGTTGCTTTCCTTGAGTTCATATCAGTCTATTGTATGGGCAGAACTTTTATGGAATTGCTCACCTTAACCAAGTTGAACAGAGGTTTGTGGTGTTATTTACAGCATACAAGGATCTTCAAACACGCAAGGAAATCCGTGAGAAAGCGTGGAACAATCCAGGATGGGACAGTTGTGTAGCGTACACTGGTTAGTATTCATTGAGTGCTGTGATATGCTAACAGTGTGGTGCGAAATACGGTACCCTCTGGAGACATAACGTCTCCGGAGGGTAAATTTCTATAGATGAATAGGTCCCCACTGGAAATTTCACAAATTAGATTTTTGGATTTTACTTAAATTACTCAAAAACTACGATTAGGATGTGTGTTAGGGTTAGTGTTTGGGTTAGGGTATATTGGGTCGAAATTTCAACCCAGGAAAAAAATTATGGTTAAAATGGGAGCATTTTGAAAAACGTGCTCGACTTTCTAACCATTTTGTAAACGAGAACAAAGCCATGTCTCCACAGTGATACAAAAATGCAAATAAGTGTACAATAGGGCTTATGTTATGTACGTGTATTATATTGATGATGTCACACTTTTTTTATACATGTGCTTTCTTACCCACAGTGCCATTGATTCGCAAGATGGAGTCTAGAGTTATGATACCCTTGCCATGTTCTCCACTTCAGTGAACAACACAAAACGCCAACAGACGAACAATTGTAACTTCACAGCCATTAGGGGAAATAGTGAAATCGATTTATCTTATTGTGTTCTAGCAATCAAAGTTTGGTAGATTGGTTTGTTTGATTGATCGACAAGATGAAAAGTATGCTTGTTTAGTTGTCTCTACTGAATGGATCAACACAAGTATGTGAAATACTGTAATGATTTTCCCACACGAGTACTTTTTGTTTCCCGAATCTTTCAAACTCCTGTATTTTGTCTCCAAATTTTGAAGAGAGCTGTTCAGTTTTGAGATGTAAATATAGCAGTAAACAAGTTTACCATCTCTATCATTGGGTTTGCATACAATATTGGGTATCAATATGATACAAAATAAGCTGAAAGATAAGTATTACAAATCCAGCAAATAAGGAATACATGTATTTTAAAGAAAAAAATTAATTTACAGCTATTAATTACAATACGGTATTTGTTCATATATATCAATTAATTTATATTACAACTCTCCACTACTGTTTATATTATGGCATTTCTAAATATTCAAGATACCCTAAAACCTCGCAATAATGAGTCCTTACAGAACAGTTAGAGTGGTGATTACCATAATAATAGTGTAGGATAAACTGCTTATTTCGTGAATTTTGTTTTAAGAGAAAAATAATGCATGCGTTTTTTTTAAGAATGAGATGCAGAAAAAACTTAGGACATGTACAAAACTAAAGCAAGGTGTTGTAAAACAGTTCGGTACCAACGTAATTATGGTTAAACCAATCTGGTTACTTTTAAGCCACCAAAACCCATTTTCAACAATTATGAGTTAGTCAAAATATTTATTTTAACCAACTTGACCATTGTAAATACCTTGGAGTTTTGAGTTTTAAGCGTTGAATATTGTTGACTAGATAGCTTTGGAGCTTAATAATAATAACAAGTACAGTTTTGATTGATAATTTCTTTCAAACTATTTGTGTTGTCAAAGCCGAGGGTGCTTTGGGTTCACGGTTCAGTGAGCTCAGAAACAGCAGCCGTGTGATATCACGCTCACATACTGATAGCATATGTGATGCAGGAATTTATGAATGTGGTGTCCTAGCCATGGACGGGGGTTCCCCCCGAAATTTCTTTACAGTAGAAGCTCTGAGGTGCATTCTGGCAAATTATGAGCCTATTTTTCTTATAAATTTTGATTGTTTGGAAATCTTGTACAGAAAGCACCCCACTGATATTTTGCTCTGATATAACAATACATTACCAAAAAAAAAAAAATTGCGGTCCGGACTCCTAGGACCCCTCCCCTGGATTCGCACCTGTGATGTTATACACCGGACACCTGATCGTTCTTGACCAATACAAATATAGTATCCAAGACAGGAATATAACAAATATATACATTGTATCTCTCCATGCGCTAGCTTAAAACCCTAACCTGCCAAAGCAAAATATTAACAGTTAAATGTTCAAAAAAATCTGGGGAAAGTTGATAAATATTTAACAGCAAAGTAGTTTTTTATAATTAACATTCTCACTTTCCACGAGTGCCTTAATAACCAGTTCGCGCTGGAGGACGTGTATAGTATACACATGCAATGTTTTCCCCAGATTCAAAACAGATGACGCATAAACACTTCACGAGCAAGGCCAGAAATGCATGGGTGTGCTTTCCGGTACCATTGGCCAGAACCAGCCTCGGATCGAGTTTCGTTAAAAGTACTCCCGCGCCTCAGCTTGGTGATGTTAAAGTAATCCCGGCGCGAGCTGGTTAATTAGTCCCAGGTTACATAGTCAATTGTATTTGTTCATAGTTGCCTTGCACTGCCTGAGTGACGACAGGTGGGCCAGTAGCAGTTCCCTGTAGTTGCTGCTGAGTGTGGCTGAATGCCGCTAGGGCAGCTGACGCTTCACCTGATATGACTGAGCCTGGAAGTAAGGTACAGGTGCTCTCATTACGGTTGATTGCAACCGGGATAGAAGTCTGGGCTGTGGTGTTAGAGTGCTGAAAAACTGGGATGTTCATTGTGGACAGGTGTTGAGCGATGGATGCTAATGTTGGAAGGTCCGACTCGAATCCCGCTCCTGACACCAGATTTTGGACCGTTTGATATTGGCTCTCGACTTGGTGGCTGGCAGGTACTTCCATGTGCGTGACAAGCTGTGTTTGGTCCATGGCCTGTGATACAGTTTCTGCTGCAGGCTTTTTGGTTGATTTCTTCCGCTGGGTCTTACCGTTCCGGTGAGTCTTCATGTGCCGGTCTAGGTTCCCAGGGATCAGGAAGGTCTTGCCACATTGCTCACACTGGAAGTCACGCTGGTCCTGATGCCACTTGACGTGGACCCGCAGGTTGGTTCGGGTCCGGAAGCCCTTGTCGCAAAGGTGGCACTTGTGTGGTCTCTCGTCTCTGTGCATCATCATATGTAAGGTTAGGCGGTGACTGCGATTGAATGTCTTCTGGCAGATCTCACATTTGAAAGTTCGCTGGTCCGTGTGGATGCACCTCATGTGCTCCTTCAGGTTTCCTTTTGTCTTGACCTGAGTTCCGCATATATCACATTGGAATGATCGGATTGTGCTGTGTGTATGCCCATGAGCAATCAAAGCACTTTTTGCAGCAAAGCCAAGACCACATACTGAGCAGACGTGGTCTCGCTTGTCATCATGGATCGACGCTACGTGGTACTTCAACCCACTCTTTCTGTAAAAGACTCTGGTGCAGTGTTTGCATTTGTACTCGGTCTCCTTGGTGTGCAAGTTGCGGTGGCGCGACAACAGCGACTGATGAAAGAAGCTCTTGTCGCAAAACTCACATTTGTAGGGGTGGTCCTTGATGTGGGTTTTTTGGTGGGTGTTTAGGCCAAACTTGTCTTTAAAGCACTTGCCGCAGACTTCGCAGGTAAATTTGATGCCCATCTCTTCATTCTTGTGGCAGTTTAGGTGACGTATGAAGGTAGTTTTGAAGTAGAACGGCTTCTGGCAGGTGCTGCATTGATAAGAAGGCTTCTCTTTGTGTACTGTGGAAATATGCAGCTTGGCATAGCTCTGATGGAGAAAGCTTTTATCGCAGTGAGGACATTGGTGTTTCCCCCCTGCTTTAGACCTCCTGCCCCTTTGCCCCTTCTTCTTGAGAGGTTTTTCTGATTCTTTCTGTTCTTCTTCGTCAGCAAGTTCATCACCTTTATCTTCATTTTCATTCTCTATTATATTACTGTCAGACTCTGCTATTTTCTTTGTTTTTTCAGATGATTCTTGCTTTGATTTCCTCATGTCCTCGTCTGATTCCGAGTCTTGCAGCCAATAATTGTCATCAAAAACATGCCCAGATTTCCTTTGTGATTTTTTCTCGGCACGCTTTTTAGAATGTGATGTCTTGTCTTCCAAATCTGGTGGCACAAAGTCTTCATCATTGGGATCTGTCTCAGCTTCTTGGTCCAAGTCACTGATGCTGTTCTCCTTGTCCACATTTTCATGGGTTGTCTCATCATGTACATTACTGTTGTCATGGTTTTCTTCTTTCTCTTCCCCCTCCTCAATTATCTTATCTGCTTTTTTGCCTTTTTGAGCCAGCCTTCTGGAGTGACGTGGATTCCCTCCTCTCTTGCGAGTACTTCTTAGAGATTGTTGAGGTTGCTCATCTGAACCAATTTCCTCATCATCAGAGTCTTCATCCTTAAACTTTGATTTTCTGGCCTTTCTTGACCTCACAGAAGAGGATGGTGTCACTGCCACTTTTCTTGTTGGTTGCTCCATATCGTGCGGATATATCTCGGAGGTTTTTAACCGCGCCTGATGCCTAGAAAGCTGATGTGCTTCAAATAAATGCTTGTTTAGCACATAGCGGTTACAGTATTTTCGGGGACATAAATCGCAAGCAAAGGTCGAATTCAATTCTTTGTACTGTCTGTTTACTTCCTTCCGACATTTGAACTGTGAAATGATGTGGACCGACTTCAAATGCTTAACCAACTTTGTGCGATCCTTAAAGCTTTTTTCACACTCGGTGCACTTGAACAAATATTCCTTCGCAGGTGTCTTAGGCACAAGTGACTTCGGCTTGCTCAAAGATGAAATCTGGGCAGTTTTCACCGATTTGTAGACACTGTTGACAGCTTTCTGACGGGAGAAATCGTGAACCCCCATTAGGTGAGACCGCAAATCAATCCGAGTTCCGAATTTCCCCTGACATACTTCGCACACCATTTTAACCTTGGTGGGTTCCTTGGTTGTATCCGGTTCTGAAGAGCCGTCACTCTCCTCCAGAGATCCAAACTCGTCTTCTTTTTCTTTGACTTCTTGCTGCTTGGGGGTTTTCTCCTCCAACTCGTGCAAGATCTTCAAGACCTCTGCGGCTTCCATTCCATGCTCAACACGCAGGTGGTTCTGCAGTCGCAGTAGTTGACGGAAGCTTCGTTTGCACTGTGGACAGGACATGCCGACATCTCTAAAATGCGTCAGGATCTTACAGTTTTGTAGCAAGTGGAGATCCAACATGAAAGGGGTGTCTTGGTCTTCCTTGCACCACTCACAGATGAAGGACCGTAGTTCACCATCCAGGTTATTGTCTATGGTGTCATGGTCGATAGTGTCAATGACTAAGTCGATAGGCTCTAAGGGATCTGGATGGTCTTCATCACTCACATCTCCCGTTTCTGTGGCATTGGATTCTAGGAGTGGGATTGGTTGAGGCTTGTTGGTCGTCTGAGGAGCCACGAGTGGATTCCGTGGTAACGATGACACTGCAATGAAAACATTAAAAAAATATCATTCTAACATTTCTATCAAAATACTTTTAACTGCAACATACATTTAGGAAAAAAATAAGAAAAAATATAAAAAAATAGAACACACCATCAAAGCTTCGATTTTGAAAAACAAATTCGTAAATAGTACTGTGAATGACTACGAACACATCCTTGCCAAACGGCTTTATATTCAGAGTGGCTGAATGAATGAATTGAACGTATATAAAAGAAAACATGTTCAGGTAGTTGTAAAATGATGAAATATTTATCTTAGTCCTAAACCAAAGTCTTGCCAGGTGTTAACATGTTGTAGTCACACTGAAGGCTCATCTAAATAATTGGACTATGGCTGAAAATCACACGAGTCTATGGGAAGTGGCTACAGCCCCTTAATACTAAGGTGTGTGTCATAACTAAGTAATTTGGATACAGCCGACCTCATCATTTCAAGATTAAACATATCTTCAACCCGCAGTTATCAATAACTTTTCTGTTTACTAACCAACATCCGTCACAAAGGTGAATCTTTTCTCCTTAGATCCATCCTCCTTGGTTTCCATGTCAACGAACATGATGCCGAGTTGAGATAGAAGCTCCACCACAGTGACACTATCTGCAAAATGACAAACGTGGACGAAAAAGGTAAATAATGAGTTGTGAAATCAGTGATTGTTCTTTTAATGGTCATAAGAATCTTCAAAGTTTAAGGCATGTTATTTTCTCTCAGTATTTCTAATTGTTTTAGTTTTTTTTACTGTCAACTAGGTCATGCTGAGTTTACTGTGTATATCACACTGACACATATATGTCTATTCACCAACTACAGGGGTGCAATTCACTGTACATGGAAAGAATCGTTTAAGGCACTGCAGCTAGAGTGATTTGGCATGTACCACTGACTTGCCACGAAGAAGTCTCATACTAGAGGAAGGGTTAAATTGCATAAACAGTTCTGTTGATGTTTCCATACAAAAAGGCGAGTGCTGTCAATCTTGTCCATTTTCTGTTATAGTGTATTATTGTTTTACCTTCCTCTGTAGCCGTCTGGTTTTGAACTTTGCCGACAAGCCGGGCCATCTTAGATGTGAGGGTGTCCAGGACTTTAAACAGCTGTCCTTGTTGACGTAATGTATCCCAGAGTGCATGACAGTCTAACAAAAGAAATAAACAAACAGGAAAAATTGTATATTTAAGTATTTACATTTTTTTTATGTTTCTGGTTTCCAGAAACATAAAAATTTCAGAATTTCATAAAATGTAAGATTTGGTTTAAAACAGCAAAACAAAACTTATAATATTTTTATAGGCCTATACTTTTGCATGTTGGGACAAGTAAAAGTAAAGTAAACCAAATCAAATGCGTAAAAGTACCTATCACTCAGTGTCAGTGTACTATCAAATAATCAAGTATCAATAAGCCAGTTCGATATTCCCGCTGCGCGTGTGCACGTACATGGAGATTTTACGGAAAAAAAATTGAGATAAACATTACAGCGATTGTGTGCAAAAGCATAGCGGGGTACCTGCGAATTTAAAGAGATCGTCGTGTTCTAAAGTTATTAAGTAACATTTTTGTTTTACGTTTTGGTGTTTTCAGGTGTTTTGTGTGGCCAAACTTTTGTTCGAACAAAGTTCCCATCGTCTTTTCGATTTCACAAGAAAATGCACAAAATGCGGAATCGGTTACCACGTCCCCCATAGCCTTGTGTGCATTTGTCTGCCGTGTTTGTCTGCCGAGAAAAATTGTTGAATCTTGTTGTGCACATGCGCAGTTGGAATGTCGAAGTGGCTTATTATCATCAGTCACATAAATCAAGTAAGCGTTTAATTACCTTTACTAGCGCCGCTTATCAAATTCGCATTGTTTGTCATTTCTGATTCTTTATTTTCCTCATCCTGTGTTGTCGAATCAATCTTAACTAAAGATATTGAAAAATCCGGATCATCCATGATGAAAAAAATAGAGTTTCGTCCTATCCGATCCTGTGACAGTGAGATAATTATTTGCGCTGCAAAAAGCGGGAATGATTGATGCAGGTCTTGTTACCATGCTTTAGTTGGCAAAGTAAGATTATCATAACGTGCGTTGAATTGCCAAGGGTGAATGGTTACCTGACTATATCAGGCTGGATCAAGTGAGGCAATGAGGGCGCCCTATATCAATCAAAGAAAATTTTAATTCTGTCCACTCGGCGGATCGTCCTCGCTCGATACTGCCTCATCTAGTCGTACGCGATAAACATGCATAAACGGGCATGACAGGAAAGTGTTTCAAACAGGAAAAGTGTGCAATTTTGCTATTTCGTTTCAAAATTAAAAATCGCTTGCCGAACCTGCAGTCTTTGTGCAGAGATATGTAATTGTAAGTGGTACGGTTTGAAAGCATCATGCCTGGGCATGGTAACCATGGTAACTCTTCTTTTTTTGTGGGGGGGGGGGGGTGTTTGTGGTTTTCTCCTCAATTGACAGTGTACAATTTTAGAAATGAAAGCTTCTTTCCTATGTATTTGTAATCTTTACAGATCCTCCTTTGAACTTTATAATTTACCCCGTACACTGGGCTGGGCTGAACTCTCCTGATATAGATGTAGATCCTACCTCCATATGATGTTCACAACCATCTCATTCTACAAAACTGCTACTTATGATTGGATAAATCAATGTCATCGGATATGACATCACCAAGAACCAATCACAATGGCAGAACATTAGGAAATGTTCGTCCGGGCAACAAATCAAAACTCTTTCCTCCACTGACAAAAACTCTTGCTGATTCCAACAAGGTAAGTTGCAAATAGGCTGTCCTCTTTCGATAAGATTTGTTTCCTTTTTCTTTAAAGAATATGCCTTGATTATTAATGTATCATTTAAATTGTCAAGTAGCTGTATTGAATTGCTTTTTTCTTTTTTTCTCAAAGTATGATTTGTTAAATTTGCTAAACTTATATTATTTAATTAGTTATTGTGATAATTTACATTTAACCCAAAAAGAAAAGTTCCAAAATAACAAAAAAATTAACATCTAAACTTGACTTGAACTTGAAGGCATACTTCAAGGATCATCATCTTATGATTCAAGGTGACGCACTGGCAACTTCTCCTAAAGTTACTGATGAAATTGTGTCACCAAGGTCAATAAGCTCATCACGACCCTTGACCTCAAGATCAGATCCAAACAGCAAGCCAGAATTAAAGGATCTTCAAGTAAGTGGCAGAATTTGTTCTGTTAGAATGTAATTGAGACTTAAACCTAAATAAACATGCATCAACTTTCAAGTAGAGGTAGCAAATGTTGCATGTGATTTAATTTACCCTATTTGCATAATTGGGCAATCCTGAAGAATATCTCAGCCCACGCTTCCCCTTTTCATAAAGCCTATTGAAGGCCGTCTCAATATAAGTTATTGATTGTTTGTCCGTCCTGTATAGACAAAAGACAAGCAGCATCGTAATCGCATCCAGTCACTTCAGAGAGTGATTGATCAACTGAGGGCAGAGCTTAAATCCAAAGAGGAGGTTGCTAGCACACATGCCAAACTGCTGCAAAGTGTAAAATCTCAATTCTAAATAATTTTCTTTTCTGCAGATTTTGTTTTAAACTGAAATAATAGTTTGGAACCTATGGTCAGCTAAACCGACTGTTTTACACCAACACTATGTATGTTGCTAAAGTATTGCATAATAAGTCATTCAAGGAGATGATGAATGCCAGTAGAACCTTACTTTCAACTCAACTATGCAAAGGGTCAAGTGTGCCTAGATCCTTTTGACGCATTATTTTGACATATCACATTGCTTTCGTCATGAAGGGGCCGTCGTGATAGAATTGTTAGCATGGCCAGACGGTCTGTAGTAATTAGACTGATTGTTAAACTGCCTGCTAGCTGTAAAATGATGCATCTTAACAATTTCTACAGGAAGAGCATTACAAACGTCTTTATGAGGAGGAGAAACAGTCACATGGTAGAACGAAAGAGGAACTCGAGGTGATGAGGCAAGAGTTGAAGGAAAAGACAAACTATGTAGAACAGCTCAAGACGCAGCATGAACGACAAGTTACGGATATCAAAACAGCTGTAAGCCTGGCCACTTCACTATTTTATTGAACCAAATTAAGCCTTTTTTGGGGGGGGGGGGGGACTTGTGTGACAAAAGTGATTGCAACAACCCCTCAAATTTTGTATGGCTCCGCCCCCACCCTGCCTCCCCCCAAAAAACACAGGATTGCTTTAGTCAATAGTTTGTATTATAAAGTTACGCTACCTTTTTTTGTCATTCTCTGCCAGCATGGGGAAAAGTTGTCGGCATTGAGGACGGAAAAAGACAACGAAATCAGCGACAGGGACGCAAAGATTGAGAAGATGAAAAAACAGATGGCCGACATTTTGAAAGACAACTCTTGGTGAGTGCATCCTGAAATTTTGCCCAAATCAGTCAGTTTTTTTCTAGTGTTTGATTTTTAAAAACCAGTACCCATATTTTTACCCAAAAATTCTGATTACTTTTGCAGGGAACGTCAACAACAACTGGAAGAGCTAAGCAAAGAATTGAATAAAATTTCTGACGAAGCCTCGGCATTGAAAATAAAATGCAAGAGTTTGTCCAAGGTATGCAGTTGTCAAGTTTGGGTGTGGGAGGGTGACTCAAATCCAGCTGCTGGTCATGTTGTGTTCTTGGGCAAGCCACTTTACCTCGCTCCACCCAGGAGAATAAATGGGCACCGTCATTGGGTGGGGGAATAATCTACAATGAACTTGCGCTGTGTTTCTTGGCCCTGATGCAGACCAGACTGATTGAATGAGTTGAAATAAAATGTGAAATCTGAACTAAGGCAGTAAAATTGAGATAATTAATTGGATATATTTTTTTTATTTTTGTGTATGCAGTCATGTGATAACTGTAGTGCCATACAAGCCGAGTTGGATAAGAAGACTAAAAAGTTATCGGAGAGCGAGTTGAACGTTCAACAACTCGACGCAGTCTGTAAGAAGTTTGAAACGCAGCTGAAACAACAGGTGTGTAGGATATCATATCAAGCTATTAATACATGTGCTACATTGTATTACATTAATGTACAGTTGACTCGTTAGTACAAATGCCTAATGTCTTGGGTATATAATACACACGCTTGATAAACAATTATTTTGAGACGGTGCAGTTTGGGGGCATTATTCCAACCATATTTTGTCTGATTTTTTTTAGGATATACTACTGAAGGATTTTGCAGTAAACAAGGGTTTCAAAACGGACTACGATCCCAGAAAATGACACAGGTTTGGTGAATAAAGAAATTAATCCTGGCATTAAATATTCAATTGGGGCATGAAATGTAGAGAAACATTTATTAGTTGACTCTCGTTAATACAAACTCAGCTAGACACACAAGGGCCGGTCCCATTCACTGTACAAATGAATGCAGTACGAACGAGAGACTCTTGTTTACTTTTGAAAGATCGAAACCTGGCCGACGTTTGGGTTTGCATTTCCCTGTCTGTCAGTTTGGTATCTTTGCACTTTTTAGTTCTAACCATCTTGCAATCATACAGTAGGACAGTAAAAATTACCCAACAATGTCTTAAACACCTATACAAATAAAAAGATCTACCACATTGTTAACAGTTTCTAGATATGCTGCCAGATGTTATACATTTGTAAGTGCGATTGCCTTTGTAGATTTTTATTGCATATAATATGAAAGAATGTGATCTAATTTTAAAATTGTTTGATTTTGCAAACTGTTGAATGTTATTTGTATTATATTTTCATTTCAAAGGAAGAATTAAATATGACAATCGGTTGAAGAACTTGATCATTGCAGAGGCATTTAAATTGAGAAATGCAGTGATTGTGTTAGCACATAAATACAACTTGATGTTAATTGATGTTAGCAGTGTAAGAAACAAGGTTGTACATATCCTCTGAGAAAGTTCCAAGATTAACCACATTTTTGTTATTCATGCATTTTAAAACTGTACATAAACTGTAAAATGTTAGAGGATATAATATATTAAGAATGATTTACATGTAAAATGGTGCACGAAAATAAACAGATTTGGTAGAAAAAAGGGTACATCATTATGCATACCCCAACAAATGAAATAACCCTCACAATTCACTGATTTGTATGAAGTTAAATGTATTTACCTCAGAAAGACTTAAACCAAAGTTTAATTAAAAGCAAAGGTTCTGTCCATGTTTGTAAGTACTATGAAACTGTTTTCTTGGCTAATTTGTACGTTGCGTATACTATTTTTCTACTTGATATAAGTCAATAATATAGTGCCAAAACAACTTTTTTATTGGCTGGTGTTCCATCCTGGCATTTAATTTCTTTGGATCGTTTCACAAAATGGCAAGTTATTTCCTTTTTTCCCATAGAATTTGGGCAATACATGTACTATGATATTTATAAACAGAAAGATATTCCATCAACAATTCACACAAAGACGTTTGACATTTGCTTTTAATCAATCTGCTTAAAAAGTAATCTAGTTTATGCCAGTGACATCATCATGACATCACGCAAGGGTAGCCCCACTCAGTAACAAGACAGTAGCTGGGTCTGTTCCAAGCACATATCAGCGTGAATTTCAATCACTTCAATTGGGTAACTTTGGAAGCAGATTGGACATGGTGAATATTCTTCATATTGTACCTCATTCTGTCCACTGTTTGTCTTCTGAGATGTACTTGTCTCGTTATTAATGCGATTGTCTCTTGAAGGTGTTGCAAAGCTTATAGGTGAGTTTACAAGTGAATCCAAGTTGTACTGGTGTGTTGTGAGAGAGCCCTCTTGTGGTGACCTTGTGTTAGGTTGCGGTGGTGAGGTATTGACCCTGTCGTTTGGAGTGGGATTCCGCGGTGAAGAATTTGCAGAGCGTCCACCCCGGCCACGTTTGGCAACAGCACCCTCCCGTTGGTAGCTTGGCATTTGTGCGGTCCGTATGTGTGACGACATCGTTGCGAGACTATCCTCAGAAGCTGCCATGACAGGTTTTCGTCCCTGCCTGCCGCCTCCTCCGCGGCCCCGCCCCCTCCGTCCTCTCTGTGGAGTAGGTAAGGATGCCTTTGTTGCCTTGGTAATGCCAGTAGCAGACGGAATTCCTTGGCAATTGAGGACATGTCCTGTGATCTGTCTTGAAGTGAATTGAACTGCAAAATAACAAAAACAAATACAACCGTCATATTTTAATGTTTTAATGGTGTGTTTTTTATTCAGGGGGAGGTTGCAAGCATCACTTTGAATACAAGGACTGCTTTCAGATTGTATGTATATTTCATACATGTGTTGAGTTTCAAGTTTTAATAACTACTTTTATATGTGGTCATGCTGTTTTCCAACAGAAGAATTATGGGGGATAGATTTAGATTAAACCCCGCCCACCCTAAGATTAAGACCATTATTTTGTTTACTGTCTACGAGCAATTTTCTTAGAGATGAGCCTAGGACTCACGATAGCATTTAGGACAGCCTCTAAACTCCACGGCTACGTTGTCTCTGACATTAGATGCTGTACTGTCTACTGATGTGTCGACTACTGATGCAGGCTTTAGGCACTGACTCGGTCTTGGGGATGATGATGATCTAGATGGTCAAAAATATGAGGAAAAAAAACATTGAAAGAGGGATTAGGTGTAAATTAAGAATTCATCTAAATACATATCTGGGGTGAGTTGTGGTTATTATATCGGTATAGGTAGCTTCTTGCAGTCAAAGTGAATGATTCTCCTTGAAATTTGCCTAGAACTCATCCCAAATTCTGAATCAAGATTGGCCATTAAGATGGAAGTTTTCACATTCACAATTTCACTTGAATTTTTGCTCCAATTCAATAAGCAGATTACAAAATTTGTTTTAAAATTGTATGTGAGAACTGCAGATGGCATATGTAGTCTACTATAAACATAAGCTTTATAGTCAGTAAGCAGTTTGCAGCAGTTTTAATCTTATTCATAAACACAAGCTGTGAGATAACGCATCATGAACGGACAGGAGTACCATGTGTCTAGGAGTACAAAACAGAGTTAGTGCATAAAACATATCTCCAATTGTACCTGATCTAAAATCACAGTATATTGCAACACTCGGATAAACTCACCCACTTCTGATCAAGACATCAACTCTTACAACAGCTAGTTCCTTCAGCATTGTCTTTTCTTCCTTGCTGAGTTTACGCCCAAGCTGTCTCTCTAAAGCTGGGCGGATGTCTACAAAAAGAATTGTCAATGTGTGGCGTTTTTAAAGAGTGGAATCTAACATCCAAAAAGTCTTTAATCACTGCCTCCGAACAACACTCAAAAGCACTGCTCTCTGGTAGGAGTTAGTTAGATTCTGTAGGGTTGGAACATTTACGTGAGATACAAATATAAATCTTACCAGATAATTTAGAGTTCAACAGACGGCGACCAAAAGATACGAGAAATTCCTCAGCGACTTGCTTAAACTATTTAGAAAGGAAACAGAATTGTTAAAAATGTTCAAGTTTTCAAATTTAATCTATACTTGTGGAACATTTGCCCTGTTCTGTCATGGTGACAAACAACCACCAGATATCTCTAACATTCGTGTTATTTGCAGGATGTTTGCCCACATTCCACAGTCAATGTCAACACTTTTACACCATTCATATTTCAAGATGACACAAGATATTTAGATTTTTCTAAAGCTCAGATAAATTAGGCATGTGTTTGCCATTTTGTATGACCATGAAGAAAACCGGCGTTTCAGTACTCACTGGACTTGTGTTGAAGGTGTGCTTCACTTTGCTTGGAGACGTCTCAACGGGCAAGTTACTCGGTCGTTTTATCGGTCGTTTTGCATTCAAAGTCTTTTCCGTTTCTCTCTGTCCACAGTTAGAGCCTGACTGACTGTCCTGCCTACTTGTAGTCGGTTGCCATCTTGGTTCTGGTGATTTTGAGTTTTTGTCACCATAGTTACCATCTCTATGGTTACCAAGGTTATTGTGACAAGGAGGTGAAGACTTGCGAACATTTTCTACATCATTTTTTCTGGTTGATCCTGATTGGTTCATTCTGTGGGGACTTTTCCCTATGTCTTTTTTTGCGCTGTCGGTAGACGGAGTTCTGACGCTGTTGTCATGGTTACCGGGTTGACGTTTTGGAGTTGGTTGCTTGTTAGTGGACGAGACAAGTACCATCTTGGCTGATCTGCTTAGGGAGTCGGATTTGTCTGACCCTGCATCTGCAGTTGCAGCCATTTTGAGGAGCCTCGTTTTTAACTCTGCATCACTATAAAACAAAATTGGACAAATCTAAGAAACTTTTACGCAAAGGAACTTTTTTTAATTGATATATCTTCAGGCACCAGCAAAACCTTACATAGTTTATCTCACAACCAAATTGAACATTGATTAATGAGTTACCAAATCTGACCTTTTTCTTACCTATATTTGTTCTCGTCTTTCATGGACATAAACTGTCTCTGGAAACTGGAGTTAGTCTTCCATGACGGAGACAAGATGGTGTGACCCTTCGGTTTATTTGTTGGAGTCGTCTTTGATTTGGAGTGAAGCTGTTGAGAGAACAAGTTATAAAAGTTAGTACGAGACTAGAGTTGACACTAAGGGCACTGACAAGTATTGATAAAATGAACATAAATCTTGCGATTATCTCTGAAACCACCATTGATAATAATTCTGTTTATTTAAGTGAATACCCTGTTAACCCACAACACTCTCTTTGGATTTCATTCACATCAGTTTGTCAAACCACTTGCCTCTTAAACAGCACCCTTTATCACCCACGCATGCATCACGTACCTTAGTCATAGTAGGTCCAGGACTGACAGTTTGAGTCTGTTCCTTGGGTTCATCCAGAGAGCGGAGACGAACGAATGCCAGGCCGAACTGTGCATCCTTCTTGTAAGGTTGACTGCATTTCACTTTGATCCGATCCCATTCGTTTTTAAAACTCTCTTCATTTAAAGCAGCTGAAATCACGAACACACGTTGAAGTTTTATTATTTATTTATTTTATTTTGTTGACAATTTTTTCTAAAGTTTGTTATCTAATTTAGAATCAGAATTATTGATTAAATTGAGAGCAGAAACATTTGCTGACAATTTGTTTTTCTTTTTTTCTGGTAATGACTCAATCAATGATTAATTTGATTTTGAGAGGAATGTTGAATGTTGTGTCTGTGAACAAAGATAGCTGTTGGTAGAGCACCGGGACGGCAATGTGGCGGTTGCAGGTTCAAGCCCAGCACCAGTTATTTCTGTGTTCAACTTTAAACTAAAAATTCTAAAAGACTTTTTTGGTCAGATTTCAAGTAATATAATCTCATGAATGGAAAACTTACTTTTTGTGAACATTTTGACGGCGCATTTGTTTTTGCCATTTTTGCTTTCCATTGGTGACATAAGCATAGTCGCAGGAATCAGAGTGACGTATTCGTTACTGGACCAAGACGATTTACAGACAAGTATCTCCACAAAGGCTGAGCCATAGTTCCCTGAACCAAGAAAAAAAAGGAACCGATGACAGTGTCAATAAAAAACCCCAAAAAGGATTTGGGGGAGGAGGAAGGCCAAGGGGGAAGGGGGAAGGGGGAAGGGGGAAGGGGGAAGGGGGAAGGGGGAAGGGGGAAGGGGGAAGGGGGAAGGGGGAAGGGGGAAGGGGGAAGGGGGAAGGGGGAAGGGGGAAGGGGGAAGGGGGAAGGGGGAAGGGGGAAGGGGGAAGGGGGAAGGGGGAAGGGGAAAGGGGAAAGGGGAAAGGGGAAAGGGGAAAGGGGAAAGGGGAAAGGGGAAAGGGGAAAGGGGGAAGGGGGAAGGGGGAAGGGGGAAGGGGGAAGGGGGAAGGGGGAAGGGGGAAGGGGGAAGGGGGAAGGGGGAAGGGGGAAGGGGGAAGGGGGAAGGGGGAAGGGGGAAGGGGGGGGGGGCATGTTGTTAGGCCTAACGTCACGACGTTAGTAACGTTACATACCAATATCCACATAGCCAATCTTTGCAGCTTTCTCCAGTTGAAACTCGGCTTCCATGGATCCAGACCGGTCCCCCGGCGCACACAGCCAGCGTTTCCATTGGCTGGTCTGATCAAGCAGATTGTCTACTCGGTGCACTGAATCCTAATTAAGTTATTTCAAAAAGTTGCAAACAATTAAAAGTTTCTGGTATGTTGACTATTCAATCAGAATTTTGGGTTTAATTAAAAACTATCTATCACAGTCACATCGTCATAAACTTCAAGTTCGTATATAAAAAAAAAAAAAAAAAAGTTAATTATTGTAATTAATAGTACAGCCTAGCAAGTTTATTCCAAAAAAAAGAAAAAAGGACCGAGTACGTAGAGAAAGAATGAACAGATCACTCCCCCCCCCCCCCCCCCCCTCTGACGACCCCACCCCCTCTCAAAGCGCGCGCCACGCCAAATTTATACAATCACTTCACACTCCATCCACAACACATCATCACAGTCAAAACGGAGGCGGCGGGTTTTTCTATAAAACAACCATGACATATCCCATAATCTGAACTTTTATTGAACAAGTCATTATAGCTCAATTATAACTAGAAAAGCTTTATAAAATAGGGAGGGAAAATGCGGTAAAACCGTACAAACCTCTGAACTAAACACGATCACTTCCTTCAACCTTACGGGTGCCATGTTGAAACTCGCGCCAAACATATCCCAGGTTCCCTGAAAAGTTCCCGCGCGCCGTGCGTAAACTAACGAATGTTATCGTAACTTCGTAAGGGACCAGTGAAATAAATCACGAGTATGCTAGGGAGTTATAAACATTGGAGAAACCTCAAACCTTTTCTTAATTTCGAGTACTAAAGAATATAGTTTTATTGGTAAAAATTGCTCCTTTTGGCTGCGATATGGCTGAACAAGATGAATATGATAATCTTGCGTATGTACAGGTAATGATTTTAAATAGAGGTGACGAGAAATTCAAAATTATACACCAAAAAGATCGTGTTTTTGTTTGTTGTTTGACAAATTTACTTCTTGTAAATTTGCGTATATTATTATGTTATAGAGAGCTTGCACAGGGCGCCCTCTCTGTGGAAAGACTTGTTTTTTAATTTAGTGGCAAATTTCAAGTGTAATGTTTTCGCATATCATCAGTATCATCATGACTGCACCAAAGACGTTTCCACAACCAAATATGATCTACATTTTACAGTATTAAACTAATTAAACTAGCTATAGATACAAAATAAGTGATCAAATAAAGGTCATATTTCTTTTTCTTCAGAGATTGAAGGCAGCAGTTCATTACAGCATTGGACAGATATGCGAGGAATTATCCGAGGAGCTTGATGTTACATTCTCTCGTCAACTTATTGCTGTTCTGTCAGAAGCAACCTTCAAACAGTGCGGTACGTAAAAGTAACATCTTCTTGCTCCAGAACTAGTTCTTTTTGTAGCCACAATGCAAACGATATTAATTAGTTTTAAATGATTCACCCAATCCTTTTTGCTTTTTGTCATTACAGCAATTTTTGCAACAGACTTGGAACACTTTGCGCAGTAAGTCAAATTTCCACACAATTTTGAATAAATTTCATTTTTATAAATTGAATCAAATATTGAATTACTTTTTTTCCCTGAATATTTTGAATAAATTTGACTGTTGTTTGTGTTATATTTTCGGCAGGCATGGCAAGCGCTCAGTGATAAATGCTGACGATGTGAAGTTGTTAGCGAGACGAAGTGCTCCATTGGTGAGTACATGCATGGCCCTTTAGCATCCACGCTAGATTTGTTAACATCCAGAGTTCTACCCATAGCTTATCAAGAATATTTCTTTAGGATGATTATTACATTTTCTTTCTTCTTTTTTGGGGTGTGCAGGCCAAGCACATCAGAGATCTGAATGAGCAGCAAAACCAGGAAAACGAGGCAGAGAAGGAAAGACGGAAATCTAAGAAAGTCAAGAAAGCCGGCAAGAGTAGCACTCTGGACTGACAAGAATAAATCAGAAAGACTTAAGATGATGCATAAGGCCAGGGGTGGTAGCTATCATGTCTGAACTGTGGTTAAGAATATCCCAATTATAGTTGAGATATATTGCCGTAGTTGGGGGCAAGTATCTGTTCTGATAACAGTTCTGGCCGTTTGTAAAGAGCTGGGGAGTGCATGTACATGTAACTGGACTTGGGGGAAAGGGTTATTAAGCCCATTGACCAAGCCTTCCGAGTGCTAAAATCTGGACCAATGCTTTGTTTACTATAATCACAATTTGTATTGACAGTATTTGTATCATTGGAAGTCAACTCTATATCTTTCAACATTGATTTGCTTTTAAAAATACACTTTAATATTGGCACATTCTTAAAAAATTACTTCATTTTTAAATGTTATTGTATCAAAATTTGTTGATACAAATAAAGAGGCAAGAATCTCTAAGTGACTGTCTATACATGCTACTACAGGTTCTTGGAACTTGTAATCTTAGAATTTGAACCCATTGTGATGTAAAGGGTAGGAAACAAATTGAAACCAAACCAGCCCTTTAACTATGTCCTTGCTTTGTTTAATGAAAACAATTATGGTATAATTAGTTATTAAAAGAAATACATGTACAGTGTATATGATTTTAACAAATTCCACTTAAAAAATAACTAGCACTGTCACAGCGTGCCCACTTTTGTGCCCAATTTCCTAATATTTGAAATTCATATTATTTATATAATCCACTTATTTGAAATTAATCTGCTATCAGAACAAATTCAAAACATGACCATGGCCACATGTTTGCTGAGCAAGAAACAATGTTTTAAAAATAATGAACTGTTTAGGTTTGATTTAAATGCAAATGATACCGAAAAAAACAAACATTTAGGAGAATATTACATAGGAAACCTAAAAACACAATTCCAGTGTACTTTTTACAAGCAAGTTACAAATAAAGGTGTACATAAAATTAAAAAGTGAAGAAATCCAGGTGACATTGTCTGTCTTTATGTAGGACCGCCGGCACTGGTCGTCCAAAACCCACAAGGAAATATCACTTTAGGCAACATTTATAAAATAAAATCCCACCGGTCAATAACAAATTCAAATTGGTACACATGTATTTACATTCAATGATGGGGAGAATCAAGCCACATAAGAAATCATTTCTGCACGCTTTTTTTTTTTTTCTGGGTCTCCTTTTTTCCTTCTATCCCTAACTCCCTGGGGTGTGTGCAAAATCTTATTGATTTGGGAGGGTTAGGGTTAAACAAAATCATTCTTTTTGCAATATACTTTGTTGTTTTTCAAAGTGAACAAAGAAATCAGCAAGGCGGGACTCTAACCTTTGACCTCCGGATTACTGGACCGGCGCTCTACCAACTGAGCTACCTTGCCCGATGTTGGAGGTCTCCCAAATTGTCACTATCTTTGTTCGAGGGCACCAGTCAAAAGTCATAAACACCAGAATGACGTATAGCCAGGGATCACGCCCGCTTTTTACGATACGACCTGAAGCGACATTGTGGGGATCACTCAATGAGGATACGACTTTATTTTATAATACACAAACCACAAAAAAAACTGACTAGGTAAATTTGCATAAATTTCAAAGTGAACAAAGAAATTTATGCAAACTGACCTAATCAGTTTCCCTTGTGGTTTATTTGTGTTTCCAGAAATTTCAGCAAACTTGTAGCTATATGTATGCAAGTTTAGAATTTGGTAGAAAGAGTAATGGCTCCATTGGACATCAAAGCATTAGAAAATGAACGAATTCATCAGGGGAACTCAGCCATAACTGGAGGGAAAGGGCCATCTCTTGGTTTTAATATTAATTTAATATTAATTTAACCAGTTCGCGCCGGATGACGTATATAAACGCAAAAATTTCCCCAAATTCAAAACGGATGACGCATAAACACGCCAAGTTCAAGTTCGCAAATGTATGTCAGCAGCGCGCAAGGCCGGAAATGCGTGGGTGTGCTTCCCTGCACTATCAGCCTGAACCCGCTTCAGATCGAGTTTCGTTAAAAATAATCCCGCCCGTCGGCTCGGCAATGCTAAAATAATCCCGGCGCGAACTGGTTAATGTCTGCACATTAGTGGATTTGAATCCTTGTCCATTCAAGCACAGATATCC